>JAQGAD010003345.1:0-10537 GCA_034696625.1 Isotomurus palustris
GCCCGATATTGGCTTTGTACATATTGAACGGTATTAAGTATGACGGTGAAGGAACCAAGAGTAAAGGAGTCAATTGTAAAGAATGAATTCATTTTTAGAATGATTTTGATTATTCATAAACGCATTTTACATTTTCTATGCAACAACAGAAATACCAGTATTAAAATACAGAACCTGCTACTGCTCCATCTTTATCAGTCGACATGATCTGATACTTGTGTAGGATTAAATACACAAAAAAAGTTTGCTTACCTTACTAAAAATTTGCAACAGGTACGGTGCATCGCATCATTTTTGAAATGGAAATTTCTGAGCGACTTACAATCAGGTATTAATAGACAGGCAACAATTTGCAGTTACATCCAAGTATTGTTTCTTTGGGGAAACGTAAATTAAAATACCGATGAAAAGTAACCCGTCCACTGAATGTGGTCATAACTTTCACATTTAAACCTTTTGCTTTCGAGTCTTAACTGCCAGACTTGCCTCGTCTCCTCAAAGTGAATTGGTATTTCACTCTGCAAAATTAGAAGAAACGAAGTCCAGTGTATCAACAGCTACAAGAATACGAGAGCAAATGCAAACTATGATGAATTTAAACATTGACTTGTTTTGAAGCTGCTGGTATTGATACTTTAAAACTTTATAAGTTCAGTTGGTGACAAATAAGGTATAAACATGTTTTCATGGAAGCTCAATTAAGAGTAAACGGTAAATTGACAGTCAACAATTCCATCTATAACTTCATGCTACTCATTCCTTCTTTTCAATCATCCATCATGCACCTGTAAGAGGCATTAGAGACAAAACCACAATCGTGTGTTCTTTGGTGACAACCAAGAACTACACATCAGTTGATGCTCAATTACGTTGTCACATTAACACAGAATGGTAAACTACTGACTTCTCGTAGTCCTTCAGGATTTCCAAGTGCTTAACTGGACTGATCGTTTAAACGAAGCATCGTTATGCAAGTTCACTTTAATATTATTGGTAAGTGGTCTTAATGTTTGCCTGAAAATGATTTCCATTAAACGTGTTTACTGTTTACTTTCGTGCAAAATTTCGTTATTTTAATTCTCCCAGTTAAAATTATACTCTTAGAACTCTGCCTCCTGAAGGATGAATGCATAGATAAAGCTGAAAACCTAAACGCAATTTAGTCAATAAAGAGAAGTATCAAAGCAAAAGTACCGTTAATAGTCATTTCGAAAAATTTGCTCCATTGTTCAACGGAAGGAACCAATTTAATAAATAAATTAATTTGGTTTAAGATAAAGTTTACAAAGAGGTGTAACACTAACAGCAAGTCGAATATTTAATGTGAACAACACTAACATATAGAGTCTTTTGCTACACGTTCCTAAATAAATGGATCAGTGCTAATTAAGGATAGGTGTTAATTACTATCCAAGTTTGTTCTCCTATATTTTTTATCTTATATGATGTTTAGCATTGTTGTCTTAATAATTTCTTGAATATTGTCATACATTAGCAATTTATTCTGCCCGTTTGAAAAGAAACCTGAATATTTGGACAGATTTATACTTTCTAGAAAATTCAAAATGGCAAGCTGGAGGGGGATCTCGTACTTCTCTGTGGTTTTATTTTACTCTCCTAAATACGAAACATAATTATAGCAACTTCGAACATCTAGCTGCATCACGGAAAAATGAACACAGAGGTTTGAATAAAATTGATACAGAAAAGACTCCAGAATATTGCAAAAACTTGGATGGAAAAGAGTGCTTTAGTTTCCCGTCTATGAGGATGTGATCCACCCTACGGATTTTATGAATCCTTACTACTTTTCAATTATCCCAAGATTAACGAGGATAATATCAAATTACGTACAAAATTCTTTATCCAATTTTTTCCCTGGCAACTTTACCATACATGACAGTTCGATGGAAAGGAGTTTGACGTTGGTGTCACCATCTCACATGCTGCACCCTGACATAAACTCTATTGCTGATAAAAAGATTTTATCAGCATTTAGTCACGTTGAGTCTGCTGTGGAAACATAGTTGGTCCAATGCAAGAAGTCAGTCTTTGTTGGAACCTCAGAGGAAGTAATTTGTGCGAAAGAATATTTGTCAGGAAGCTACGGAAGATGTTCTTGCAGTTGAACAGGAGTACCTGAATTTTGTGCAGTATGGAAAGTCAAGGGTTCCGTTCTGCTACAGACAGTTAATAGTAGCCGGCATAACGAAACTGGTTAAGGATTTCAAGACATTTAGGCGATATCTTTACAGACGGAAGGGGACCTCTAAACTGGAGAAATATTTTGGTGGGTCGGAACAACCATTACCGCTTGGGTTAAATGGACCTTTGAAAACAGCTTTAATTTTGTACGCTACGATGGTCCTTGCATGTGGAATAGGATTTATGTCGGAGTAAACTCTCGCACTAGTTTATTCGCAGATGTTAAGAATAACCTTTATTGTTGAAAGGTACAGTTTGATTGCAACGATTTTCATACCTAAGAAACTGGACATAGAATAAATTAATAAGTGCAAAATTTGCTTACAGTTATTCGAGAAGGATACCACACAGTTTAACTTTTTGTAGTATTATTTTTCTACAAGAAAAATATCTTATCATCCTAGTCACATTGTTACATTTTTGGAGGTAATGAATTTTCACATAATGTTACCCTAAAGTTAATAGAAAATATAAACGTGTTAAGGAAATTTCAAAGAAACTGCAAACTTTTAATTAAAGAATTCGGAGACAAGCAAATTGCACACAAATGTTTTGTTTGGAAGTAAATGCTTAAGGCGAGAGCCAAATGTGTGCTTAGGAATTTAACTCTGTGCTATCGATTGCGAGAACATCACTTCAAAGGAACAAGAGCCTAAAAATGACACATCCAAACTTACACAAGCAGACACACACTCAACTTCATTTCTCCTCATCTAAAACTCACCTCGTAATTTTCAAGGGCAATGTTTTCATTAATACTCTCCCGTATGACTAAAATTAATCTGCTCAAAGAAACAAATGAATCGTCTCAACGTCAACAATCAATCTCGAAAAGTTAATTAAGCAGTCAATCGCAAAGCTAATTAATATCCTCAGAGTTTCCAGAGAAATATGTCTACTTCCTTTGATATATTGGAAATCAAAGATACATAGCTTCAAAATGTCAAAGTGTGTGTAATCCAATTTGAGGTTTTAATTGCATGTGAAATTTATGCTTGCATATTTTGTTAGGTTCGCCTAAAATAAAACCAATTCTACTTATTCTGTCCCGACAAATGAATGAATTCTTATGAATCTGTGTTTATGCGAGTAGTCCTTTTTTATCTGTGTATCAAAGCTAAAGGAATTGGAGTGACACTGACATGATGGATAATTTGCAGGTCTTTCTGGCTTACCAAAAATCTGACATATGAAATATTCTTTCTGTCTCCGTCTGAAGGTAATCTGCAAGACTGCTGTCTACTTCACTCTAATACGATTCTTTACTATTGGGAAACAAGTTTCCACGAAAACAAACATCAAAACAGACTTCTAAAGACGACATAATCAATAATACGGAATGACAAGGAGAAGTAAAAGAGCCTAAGGAAGACAAATAAGTCTCAAATGAATTCCCAAACTTTTACAGATGAACTCCTCCTTTGTCTGGAAAAGAAGTCTACTTTATTGAGAAAGAGAAGTGGGACGAAGATGAACAGAAATTAGTTTGCTCCTTAAAGAAATCTGGGGAAATCTCCTCAAAGGTTTGCATGAGAATATTCCCTTTGTCGTTCGAGCTCTCCTAAACAAACGTAACTAAAAGTTTCAATTTTTGTGCGGAGTTGCGGCTGGACAAAAGATCATGGACAACTTCTCAGGAGATCTGCTTCCGCTAAACTTACTTACTTATTTCTCTCAATAAAGATTGAATGACTTTTGATCGAATTTAACAAATCACACATATCCTCTTTAATCAGACTTTTCTCATTTCTACAAATAAAGATGAAATGATGGCTTCACGGATGTTCAACTTCAGACGATCATATCTTATCGAAGTTTATAATTTAACACAAACTCTGTGAGGTTACGCAACTCCGTCTCATTGAGTAATTCCAAAGGTTTTATTCCAAAATAAACTGATTCCGAACAAACATAACTGTTCCTTTACACAAAACAAGTTAGTAAGTTCCAAAGTGGGAGGACCAAAATTGTGGCAACAGCTCCAAGCTGAGTGAAAGCCGAATTCCGAATGTACGGTACAATCTCATCATTACAAAGTGAGTCGGAGCAGAAGCACTTTTGCTGGAAGACGTGAACCCCTGTGTCATTAGGTTCCGTGTAATCCTACACAAAACAAAACAGGTAATTAAAATAAGTCCAAAGGCGTGTTTTAGTTCAACTGATCTCCCTACAGATCCCAACTATCATAAAATCATGATCAACATACGTGACAAACATGCTGGCCTTTCAATTCAGGTTCGCTTGAACATCCCCGAAAGAAAGCTGTCATCACAACAGTCCGTTTTGGATCAAATTCATTGAAAGAAGAGTTTCTACTCGCGAGAAATCCTCGTGGAAGTCTTCCAAACGGGGAATAGTGGAGACGACTGGTCTCTGCATAAATAAAAACACATTCTCGTTTGTTATAAATACGTCAACTTTCACTCTCACAACATTGGAATACACAGACACATTGGGTAAATCGATTAGGAGCTGGAAAAAACTGCAGGATAAAATACGAGCGCTACAATCGACTCACCAATGTAATCGTACAAAATCAATGTAACGCAATCAAACTGACAAGTCTCAAGGTGAACATTCCGAGAGTCGAAGTTTCCAGGCAGGCAAACGTCTCTCTGGTTGATTGCTGATGGAACTAATTTCTCTTCACCAGGTTGCAGTGCTACCCACACACAATAGAAACACTTCCGGCTGGTAAAAGCCAATACCTTTTTTCCCAGAAATCCTCCTCCACCTGCAAAAACGCACAAAAACACCTCAAAGTTCTTCCATGAGAGACTATAAATTAAAGCCCACAGGGAACAACTCCAAACTAAAATTTCTTCTCCTACTTCCACTCCACTTCCACTTGCCAACTGAATGTGTACACAACAAATACTTTTAGAGACTTCATCCCAAATTAAACTATTCTCAGAAGCGACGGTGACTCCCACCACCTCTGGTAGTGTTCTTAATTGTTGAAACAGTCGATCACTAATGAAGTAACAATGCATTGGTGATTGTTAAATTTTTGAATCCAAATCACTTTGACAGCATTTGACCATTATCCTCGCTACTTTTCGAAAATTATTAAAGCAAAACCACTCAGGAAGAATTCATATACACTTTCAAATTTTAAAATGTAAGACATTGAAGTATTGAGGAAATATAAACCGAATACATTTCCAGTGTAATAACGTTATTAAGCAAACCTTCCTCTTCTTAGTCTAATCCTTTGAGAAGAAAACAAGTTATACAACCTGCTGCTCTATCATGTTCACGGAGTCCTACTCTCAACCACTCAAAGTAATTACAAATTACTGAATGCAATTGAGAATGCAATTGCATCAATGACCCTTTCTTTCACTACAAGTAAAAGGAAAGGACCGGAGAGTAATTGGAATTCGTCTGGAGGTGATTGAAATAACATTTAGAAAGCGGAAATTGGGTCAAAAGAAAGATTCACCTGTGAGAGTGAAGAAGAAGAAGCAGATGAGAATGTTTCGCCCAGATGATCGTGAATGGGGTAGGATGAACCGATGACTCTGCATCGTGTGAGTTTGACTGTACGTTTAAAGGTGAGTGAGATTTCTGTAAACTTCTGGAACTCAGGAGCTGAAGGACGCAGATGAACAACTGAGAAGATAGAAAACCCGACTCGCTCTTTTTATACTTTCTCCAAAATCCAGACTTTCTCCGTTTGGCGATTTCGCCTCCCGAGGATGCCCAACTCAACTTCCACACACACACAAGAAACCTTCACACTAACCCTGGTGTAATTTATTATTCCGTCTTCTATTTAATTTAAATTTAAAATTATTGGAGAATTATTAAGGAATATAATTATTTATTTAGTAATGAAGTCTTCCCATTTATTATTTATAATACAAACAATTTTCTGAACTTTTCAACGATTTATTTTAAGCCTGTCCTTTATTTTAATGAAATCTTAGGAATTAATATTGAAACGAGTTGAGAAACATAAACTGAATTAGATTTATTCCTAGCTCCAGTGAGCTCAAGATGTCATCATATAAATGAATTGCCTGAAGTTAAATCATTAACCTAAGAACTAATTAACTGCTTCACTCACCATCGGATGATGAGGATATTCAAATAAACAATCTAATCACACCCAGTGAGAGAGCCTACGGACTGGCAAGAATTCATAACTACCCAGCAAAAGCTTGTCAGCAAATATTTAGCTTATTATGTCATATGAAGAAACGCATCAAGAATGATAAGATGATTACTTATCAATCAATATTTGTAATACTTTAGAGGTCCATTCCGAAAGAGACAGGCCCTTCACCTAGTGCAGCGTAACTGACCCGTTACACATTGTTTGCCGAACGACAATTCGAAGCCGAAAAAGATTGCTAGCATATTCAACTCCATTATAAGTTGAGTAGGATATGGCATTTTGTAGCAAAAGGTAGGAATCACTTTTATACAACACAAAGCTAAATAGCCAAGCTCTCATTTAGTGCGTTTTAACAGGCGATCTTCAACAAGTTTAGGACAAGCAGCCTTTCCTGGTTGTTACCATAGCATTGGAATGTTAAGGACCGAAAAACAATGGGAATGAAAAAAGTTCATGTGTGGTTAAAAAATTAAAGTAGATGTAAATCATTCATCAAATTTTAAAGCAATAGTAGTATGTTTTAAAATTGTAGAATGTCACAGTCTTCAACTTTGTATCGTTTGTTATATACCAAAGCGAACATTTTTATTTCCATGTACAAGGTTTTAAGTTTAAAATAGTGCTATTAGTGGTTATTGGTTTTTATCAACTTATCACTCAACAACAACAACCAACAATTGCATTGAAACATTCCGCTATCACAGTAAGCTACTCAGCAAACCCACGGAAAGCAAATGTTCCAGCCAGTTTAACGAAATAACCAATGGTTAAATTGGACATATTAAAGCTTATTTGTCATTGAAGATTTCCATCAATACATAAAGTCAGTAAAGAATCTTATAGTAGTGAAATTTCAGTTTATTAACATATCGAACCAGGATGTAATAATAGATATTACAACTAAAGCATATTTGTACCGGACTATTGTAGTTGAAAATTAGTGAATAATTATCCAGTTAGCAATAAACTATCTACTGTACAGTCTATAATGAATTGGAACAACGCACTTTCTGTTGACCTTTTTGCCATAAAGAAGGGCCCGAAATAAATACATAATGATAATTCAGATCTAAGCCTTTTAGAGAAACATTTGTTTCGCGAAAGAATCTTACAACGATCTAAAAACCTTGATGAAAGTTCGTGAACATCAGACGCAGCTGGGAAAATTAGAAATATGAATAAGGTTGTAAAAACTGAATAGCACGGGAACACAAGATAAAATGGCATTGGAATTATTCCCTGTAATCGTACACTGCCGTAATTGGTTGAGACTACAAGTATTATACCAAGTAGTAAAAGAAATGGTAAAAGCCAGTAGTAAGTTTTGTTACATACAGACACAAGTAACCGTAACCGCCTGTGGTGCTTTGCGGAAAGATAAAGTGAACCGGTGGAAAATGCGAGTGGCCTGTTTACATGCTTTAAACTGGGAAAATATATTGTTTTGAATGTATTAATATGTGAATCCACACACTTATTAAGATAGTACAGCACTTTATGCACGAAATGTAGCTGACAAATAATTAATATCAGCACTAAGGCCATTATAGTTGCGGAAAAGTAACAAAGTGTAATAAAAGAACCAACTCTGGCAGCAAATACTACAGTTCCTAAATTTGGTAGCTTGTAATGAAACAAAAGCTTGATTATCCCGTAAAGAGGATCCATGTTCCAGTATGCTACAAGAATAGAGGCGACAACGTTTACAAAGAATACTGTGAAAGGTATCACATAAATTATTCTCTCAACATGACGAGTTTTGGGATGATTTCCAAAGCCTTCAATGAAATCTGTTGGAATATTTTGGATAGTTTTATTTCATTAATCTGCTATTTAATATTCTATGACTTTCTTACCGAACATTGGGGCGAACTTTGACACAGTGTTGAACAGGATTACAAAATAATTATCGTTAAAGAAAATCACATGAAAACAAATAGAAGAGATTCCTGCTACACAGAATGTAATAAGCAGAACAGCTATGTGCAAAGCTGGAGTCATAGTGTGTTCTTCAATATACAAATCTCGTAAGAGTGATGCAAAAAATGCAAAACCCAGTGGGAAACATGAGACGAGATAAATGGAAACCCAAATGCAAAAATGTGTATTCCATTTTAAGGTTTTGGCTTTTGGCTCGAAGATCAGAATATGCGGTGGAATCACTTTCAGAATGTTCTCAATACCTTTCCACATTTTACCTGTCAACATGATTCAAAAGTACGTTTTAACTACTTTCAACAGTAAATAAATTTTCGTACTAGTTTCGGTTTTAATATACTGCGAATTGACTGGTGTGATGATGACAGCAAACAGGTTTGCTAAATACTAACTAAATGTACTGGAAAGGCAACTACCTCTTTATATATTTCCTATCCCATCAATTTTTGTTTTAGTTTGTATAAAATAAATTAAATTGTGTATCTCGTAATATCCAATGCGTAATGTATGCTTCAAGAAAAAGCTCCAAGGCAATATCGAAAAAATACGCAACAACATACAACATCCAACCGATATGATGGTACTTCCGAAATCGTTTTGACAAGCTTGGTTACCTAAGAATGTTTGAAAATTGAGAAATATGGATTGATTGTAGATTTCTGAGGCAATACTTTTGACAAACAAACAATTACATGGTATACACTAACCGTTTTCCATTGATTGAAATTTATGTCGATAATTTTGAGCTCTAATTTGTATTTTGTATCAAACCAATAATAATAACAGAACTTGTAAATAATTTAAATTGTTATTAAAGATTTATATCTAGGACAATTTCCAGCGCAGCTGATTGTCAGAACTGTCAGATTGTCAAGAATATATAACCTTCGGAAATACATTTGAAAATGATTATCGACTTAATGTTAGTTGAGTAGAAAGTATGAAAGGAGGTATGAAGTATGAAGTAAGTCAGAAAGATTTATTAGCTAATAGTTAAATTTAAGACAATCGAAATAATGAACAAAGCTTATATTTTTTTTATTTGGCATATTTGGGTTTTCTAAGGTAGATATAATGGAGTACTTGCGTTAAATTATTATAAGAGGTAGTTTCTGTTCTTTGAGGAACCTCTTTACGTGGTGAGGTATCATCTGTCTCAGATTCAACCCCGTGGGCCAGATGAAACGCGAAAATGGTTCAATTGGTGAAAAGTACGTTTTTGGGCAGCCGAAAGATATGAGTATTATTACATTATGACTTTCCGAATAATAGGACAAGGGAAAACATAACAGAATGAGGGATAATCATGCGGCTTCAAAATCTAACTGTTGTAATGGTGGAACAAGGTATTCTTCATTAAATAATTATCGAATGGTGGAACGAGGTATTCTTCATTAAGTAATTACCAAATGGTTGAATATGTAAGATCCAACCCGTAATGAACGAAAGGCTCAGATCTTAGTGGAATTCTGTTTCCAAAAGACACAATGCCATCGCTTTTTCTAACGTAATGCCAAGTTTGGTGATCGTAACTTCATTAGTTTTGGAGTAAATCGTGACACATATAGACAGACGGCAGGACGCATTACGTGTTCCTATAAGCCCAAATTCCTGGGCTAAAAATTACTCGTAAACGTAACTCAAGGTATTTCAACTCACAATGTTTCAAGTCGACACTATCAGCTACTATAATTGCAAATAGGGATACACAACTGTGCATAAAGCAACCAAACAAATTTTGAAACGATAAAAACTGTTAAACATGATTTAAAATATTTGCCTCTCCTTATACATTCACAAATGTGGTTAAAAATGGGTAATCTTAAGATTTTGCTGCACGTTCCGAAATAAACATGTCCAAGGATACTTGTCACTGATTGTCTTCAAGTGATCTCTTATACTTTAGAATCTTGTACGTTGGATAAAATTTTTTTCATTAAATGTTATCAAATAGTGTCAATAATTAGTAAATTTTGTATCTCTTTGAGCAGAGAAGAATATTTTAAACAACATCAATACTTTCTAGTATTTCAACAATTCACACAGAGTTCTTATAGCAATTCTTACCGCAAACATACTTACTACTTCCACAAGCATTAAAACTTTAAATTTAACGCTTTAAAATCAACGGTTCATAAAGGTTTTCAAGGAGTTAATGTATGCATCGAACCAGCAGATATTCCTATTAATATAATTGATTCTAGGACACTTAATCCCCCACATATCATCCCCCACACTTAATCCCCCACACTACATCCCCGCACACATAAT
>JAQGAD010003346.1:0-10537 GCA_034696625.1 Isotomurus palustris
CGCAATTTTTAAATCGGCACGTATATCTCCTCTATCCATTTTTGCACTAACTAAAACTGCAACTGCAATACTGTTCATACAAGAATCTACCAATTGTGTATATTAAAAACCTTATCGTAATCCGTGTACGACTTTTTTTGCGTACAGAAATTCCCTTCCGATGTTCTCGCTTGGCATTTGAGTTTCTTAAATTTTCCAGCAGTCCAAGAGAAATGACAATCTTTATCACTAGAATCGAAAGTGTAGAAATGTTTTCTGCAATTATAATCAAAACAATTCTTATCTAATTCCAATTCTCTATCTCATTTTTTCCCAAAAACGTCCTTGTTTTCCTAAAGACAACAACTTGGATGAACCTTTCACCCGAGATTCCACTGACTTTGCTGAATTACAAATCATACGACGAACTTCTTGGTAAAAATAGGTTATTTATTTTCAACAGTAAGGTGTACAGTAATAACTAATTAGATACACGATACTCTGCGTACATTTATTTTGTTCATAAACTCCATTCCCTTCTCATCAATATCAAAATATTTTCTCCCTTATAATTAAGACAAACCTCAGTAAATTGTCATTTGCTTTGTGGAGACCAAAAAAGACTGCAGAACTCTCTAATGATGAAGCAGGAAAGGAAACAAGATTATATTACGAAGTATTACGAACGTGGGAAGAAGAATTTTATCAACAAAAAAGGAAACAAACCTTCCACACACACGACCGAGACCAGCAATGCATCCAAGAAATACTTTGAAGTCTTGTTGCAGGATAAAACCACTTGTACCCCAACGATGTCATTGTTTGTGCACGTAACACACTGACTAGAAGACGAAGAAGAAGAAAGCAGAAAAAATGAATCAAAGGAAACTTTCTCCCTGATCGATGTATTTCATCTGCCTGTTCTTTCTCTCCTCTCACTATTTTAATGCAAAAAGAAGAACGCGGTAAGCAAAGTAGGAACAACATTTGCGTCATCCAAATGACTAGAAGAATCTTACTTTCACTTTATTCCCACTTTCTCCTCCGCGAAGGACAGAAAATGTAAAGTAATGAATTTCTCTTTTGTCTCCAGTGAGCCACCTTTATGGATGCCTACGGGACATAAAAATCAATTTGAAATCTTCTCAGAAAATAACAATTTATTGCACCGAACTATGCGAGAGCTTCGAACTACTTTGTGCTTCACGCAGCCTCCTACGAATTCTTCTGAATGAGACGAAACTTTCGTGAAAAAACTTGTAATAATCATTACAAATAATTCTGGGTAAAATGTGTTGTCACACTTCCATTGTATAATATTTCAAGAAATTGAAATCCTTGAAGTATGCAGATTGACTATTTCTACCCTTTGCATTTAATAATTTGTTATTGATAAACTGAGAATATTAGCCTTTACTGGGCTTAACTACAAAATTTTTAAAGAAATTTGATAATTTCCTTCGTATGCCTGCTACATTTAAAAAATCTAGTAAACCTACTCTGCGCAAAGCTCAGTCCAACTCAAGTCTCGCATCCACTGAGAGCAGTGAAACTGCTGATGGTAAAAATCCTCTTGAACTCGAAGGAATAAGCACAACGAAGGAAAAAGGTGTGGAGGAGCTTCTGTGCTTCTTTGGGTGTGTGGAAACTAGTGGAAAGTGTATATCTCCACCAGGTAGCCCACTATCCATCCATCCATCCATATACACACACACACACTAAACCCCCAACTACTACTAACTAAGCCTCGTGCTTTCTCCATCACAAGATCACGACTTGCGTTAGGTAACTTCCTATTACTCCTCCAACTTCCAACTCTAAAAAATCCCTACTCCCTTTCCTTTATACTACTCCTCCGTCCATACCTTCATGTTCATCATCATCTTCCAGTTCACAATGTCCCTGGAAGAGAGTAGGAACCCTCTCTCCATTCCTCCACACACAAACACACATGCAACCTTATCCCCAGAACCATTCCATCTCCAAAGCAAAAGGGTTTCAACCTTCAACTGCACCACATCTCTCTCTCTCTCTCTACTCTTTCAAACAAGTCACTCACAGTGTGGGGCATTCGATGAACACACACTAAAGAAGACGCAGCAGAAGTAAACTCTGCGATCTCCAACTTCCAACCTTCCAACCTTCCACAAAAACACCCAACCGATCTCACAACCAACTCAGTCCATGAACAGACTTTGAAGCAACACGAAGGAACTCTCGCTCTTCCAGTCTGTCGCTCTCTCTCCTCTTCACTCTCTCCTTACAAACATACAATCTTTCATTTCCCCTTTATAATCCCCACCAACCTCCTCCTCCTCCCTCTCCTCTTAATACCTCCACTAAAACAACCTCATTTTAAAATATTTACTATAATAAAACCCACTTCCATCAAACTTTCACTCCAACAACAAGGAAGTGAAAGGCAATCTCTCTCTCCCCCGCTCAAAGAGGAGCACACACACAGAGACAAGATATTTCTCATTTGAAACCACCCATTAATCTCAAATGGTAAAGTTTTATCGTCAACATTATCCATCCGTTTGTATCACTCAACCGGTTGAGACAACTAACCTCTGATAATAAAACTTCGCTCCAACATCAACGTCAACAGTCATCCTTCTTTCCACGTGAAAGTGAATACACTGAAGAGTTTCGTACCTGAGAACTCTTAGCCAACTGCAAAAACCCAATTTCTACTTTTCTGGAATTTCGGTGTGCCATTTCCTGCAAAAAATAAATCATAGTCAGCGACGTCAATAGAATCAGGATCAGGAGGAGGACATAACCTTGCTCTATTTCACCATTATTATGCACATCTACATTCACTACATTTCATCCTTGTGGATGCATCAGAAATCGGGAGAATCCGGACCACTGCTGCTTCCCTCCCCACAACAAGTCACCCGGTTTTGCATAAAGTCGGTGTAATAATTCACCTACATTTGTGCTTGTGCTCATTTCCTGATGTCCCCTCTCGTCAACCTGTCTCTTTCCATCGAACAAGATAAAAGAAGTTGTTTCGTGTCTACTGACTTTCTCCAGTGAAAGTCATCCAGAGTGAGTCTTAAGGAATCTTAAGAGCAGCCCTTATATTCACTGCTTCATTTCAAGTACACAGCATCAGAGATACACAGTCACATGCACTACAGTACACGACACAATCTACCGTGAAACTCAAAGTTTACTGTTGTGTGTGATGTGCATTCACTAGAGAAGAGTATAAGACGTACCAGACTAACTCTGACTTTCTCCACCACTTCGTACTTCATCCCATCCTTCTTCTGCATAAGAAACGAACTTGAAAAAACTTTCATCTTTCCCCTCAAGAGCTAAACGTGGAAGTTTAAAAACTTTCTCTGTCTGTGTGTATATTTGAATACCTAAATTGAAAACAAAAACGGAAAACTTGTAAAACTTTTGATGTCACTTACGGGAGTGTACAAACAGGAGGAGTTTTCTTGGTAAAAAAATACAAATCTACATGTAAAAACATTATGCCCATAAAAAACACATACAACAGAGATATAGGCATTGAACATTTCTATACACTCTGTGTGTGTAGACTTATTCTTCAGAACACAGACAGACTTACACCGGTGCGCTGTGGTGAAAGTAAATGAATTCTTCTCCAAGGTTTCTCCATTCGTTTTGTTCTATCCACTTTTGCTCCATTTTAGTCTGGTTCACTTAATTCAGTGCATCCAGGCATGAAAAATTGACGAAAAAATCTTTTGAGCCTGCCAGAACTAAAAGTAGAGAAGGAGCACAGCACACTCAGTTCTTTAGACATTAAAAACTCTCAGAGTTTTCAAAAGTCTTCACAACTCTTCTCACACAGTGCACACGTAGGCAGCTGAGTGTCAAGATACCTTCTACAGTTCCAACTAGAAACATTTAAACTTCTACTACCATCCGTATTACTCAACAGAGCTCATTATAATCCTCTCTCTCATATAGATAGACATTCTGTGTTTTCTTACAAAACAAATTAGCTCGTTAAAAAGTCACGAAGGATTAAGCATTAGGAAGGAACTTGCTCCCAACCTTGTCTCTACAGAGTTCCATATTCCTCAGAGCTTCCTACGATCTTCTTCTTCTCCTTGTAAGAACTTCAATTGAGACGAACATCTTGAAAACTTTTTCCTTCCTTCCGTCTCTCAAAGTCTCAATGATATGATGGGGATATCCTATTTTGCACGGTAATAATAACACGATAAGAAAACGTGTTAAGCAAGACGAGAGACGAGAGACGAGAGACGAGAGACTTCTGCCCAAACTCTCATTTCTCCCTAAAAACCTTCTCCCGTCATTCAAGAACTCAAGACGACAAGACGACAAGCAACAAGAAGAAAACTTCTAAGCGTCTAAAACATCTCTCACACGCAACCCATCCAACTTTAATCTACTTGAGTGAGATATGCCCTGCATATCATTGATAGTGATAGACCACAACCAACAACCCTACAACTACAACTATACGACGACGTGTTCTCATTGACTGTGTAAAACGGAAGACTCTCTCTCCCATTACCATTTATACCATCACCACAGAAGAGTAGCATCATCATCATCACCACTTACCCTTATCACTGAAGAGAACAACCTCCGAAAAACTCCCAACTACAAACTAATGGTAATCCAAATCGGATTTCCTCAAACGACCCGGAAAAAAGGAGAGACAGGAAATTAGTAGACAAGAAGACACCTCCAACCCATTGACAGGACGTACATGTTCCATTGATGTGTGTGTGTGTGTGTGTGTAAGTTACTCACAGAAAAGAAGAAGTGAGAGTTAAGGAGGTGGAAGAGTGACAGGAAAACAAGAACCTAATATATCCATCCTTAAATCTATTACACTTCTCCTTACGTACTTATACGCTCTTCTTGTCTTTCTCCCTTCTAACACCAAATTATATCGGAGTGAACTTGAACCACCTTCAACTACAACTGCAGCTACAACTACAACTACAAGCACAACCAATCTAATAAGTGTTATAACTCTAACTATACACACACAGACGAAGGAGAAGGCAGTGGGAGTCACTAGTGGTTCTGGTTTGGTACATTATTCAATCTCATCTCTCTTCCGTCTCTCCTTCCTCTCTTCTCCTGTTTCTTCCACTGATTTCTATCTACGAGTTTTTTATTACACAACCCAAGGTACTAACTCCTTTTTTATCTGATCAACTTCTGAGTGACAAATTTGACGGGGAAATCGGATAAACAGAAAATACAATAAAATCTTGCCAAACAAGAAGAAGAAGAAGGGAGAGTGAAGAACGAGTAAAAGAAAGAGACCCTTTAGGATATTGTTGTTGGGAAATGGGAAAGCCCAAAGATAATGCGGGGAGAACCAGATGGTGGTTTCCGTAATGGGTTCTTTCTTTACGTATAACCTCAGTGGAAAGTACCATCAGATGATGAGGAGATGTGATGCAATTTTCGTAAATAGAATATGACATCACACAATCTCTTGTTAAGACAGTTGGATTTATTAGTCAAGAGAAAGTCACTCGAACTTCTTAAACAAGAACCAAAAGTCCAGAAGGAAACCATTTCACTTCTGTCAATCAGCAAGCAACGGAGTTAATAACTTTTTTAACACGAGAAACTACTACTTAAGTATTTCTCCGTCTTTGGGTCTGTTGTTGAAGGCTCATTTGAAACATTTTATTTACCAAAGAGACTTCTACGAAGAAGTACTTTGAATTTACAGACTTCAGACGCACCAAATACCAAACCAAAGAAGAAATTCACAAATCTGTAATATGGTAATCTTCTTGTCTCAAGGTAAGTTTCAAATTCACTCTACTTACTTCCATGTCTTCGGGGTGAATGTTCAAAAGTCTGTGTGGACTACGGACTTCTCTCTCTCTCATATTATTCTGATTATTCAAATTCATGCCTATGTACGAATGAACGAGATGATGAAACACTCTCTCTCATCTCTCAAGTCATTCGAGTCAGCGATGTGACGAGAGAACGCCTGGAGACGAGAGATAAACTCTGAGTGCTCAAAAGCACATGTCGTTTGTATCATTAGATTTCAAAAGAACAGTACTTTAATCTGCTGAGAACAATACATGAGAATTAAATTCCCTTTGAACTGTTTGAATTTGAAGTTATGTAAAATCCTAATGTAGTGTTAAATGTAGAAGGATTACGAAAACTGATTTGGTTTCAAAAGTCAAACAGGAATAGAATACTTTTGGGCACTGAGCAGTATAATACAAACAACCGCGTGAAAATTCTTTATATGCCTATAAATATGATGATTGCTTGAGGTTATGGTGATGAGGTAATTTTGAGTTTCTCCGTTAATGGGTGTAACTTACCTGTCAGCTTTCTTTTAGCCACAAAAGTCCTGCATCACAAAATAGTAAAACTGAAGCTAGATTTTCAATCCACATTCAACAACTGACGCGAACACAAATCACTTATCTGCAGAATACACAATTTTTAACATAACAGAAACGTAATTTTTCGTCCCTCAGCATTCTCAAAAACTAACTCAATTATTATAATTCCTATTAAATTTTTCATAAATTACGATTTACAACCCTCTCTTTATCTTTGTGTGTCAGGAATTCAGGAAACACAAACCATTAAAAATGTGCAATATTATCCACTCTGTACTTTCTCTAGAACGAAGAACAAGAATAAACTGTGGGCTACCAAAACAAACCTGTTATTCTGAAACCAAATAAGAAAGTAGAAAATGGAACATCAAACAAATCTCACGTGTAATGGAATCGGTGCATTTAATGAGAAAAATATTTCATTCCCTCTGTCTAACCAAAGAGAGTAGAGTAAGCCAACGATGAACGAAGCGCTTTCTTTCCTTCCGAGATATTCGTTGGCAATAACATTTGAATTAGCACTTTGGGAGAATAAGGTTAATTGACTCTTTCACTCGTTTATGAACGTACTCTTTATTACGAACATCACTTTTTCATACCCTCTTAGTTATTTTCCCCGTTTAGACTTCTAAAACTACAAGTCTCCTTCCTCCCAGTCTGCGCCTCTCTCTGTTTAAGGGAACTTCGCAAGCGTTAAAACTGTAGATCGTTATTTTTAATAGGCAAATGAAGTTGAAAAGAGAAATTAAAATGAGTTTCGAGGAACATAGAGAGGTCTCTCGTCTAAAATTCACTGAAAGTTAAGAGCACCTCATTCCTCTGTAACTAAAATGAATTTGTACTTTGAATTTCTCCTATTTTGCATAATTTTAACTTTCCCCATTTTGCATTCGTGTGTTTGACTACACACCGGAGTGGAAATTATGTAGGCTTTAGTGTACTTTAAGTTTCACAATAAGGACTATCCACATATCCAAGGCTTCTTCGGGTTATTTTGAAACCCGACTCATCTCTAATCCATCCCTCACACAGAGTTTTCAATTACACATGGTAATGAAAGCCATGCATCGCTTTATTTCCTGAATTAATCGTCAGTGCATTGCTTGCTTTGGAGGAAACCTAAAACCTCACACACACACATCTTCGCTTGTTGGTTCCTTTATTGTGTGTATATGAATTCTTTTAAATCGAGACATTCACTGTGTGACAAGTTACCCGAAATTCCATAGATAGGGTGTTAAAGAATCCCTGGAATTCCATCCTCTCAATCCTCAATGACTTCTCCTAGCAATAAAGATGACATTCAATCCTTACCACTTTGAGATTGTGAGATGCTCAACGTACAACATGCATCCTACAGCCTCAGTACTTTTTACTACGAGCAGAGTACAACTTTATACACAAGACAAGCAGCAGTAGAAGGAGAATAAAGATTGGAAGGGAAATGGGATTCACTCCGAGCCAGAATTGAATCAAGCTTAATTTACATTTTAAATCGAGCATTTCTGAGGCGACAAGTGCCTTCCTTCTCAATCTCAGCCAATAATCCTTAAACTACATCCTTCCTACTTACACATTCTCCATTGCCACTATAATAATCAACCGTTATTCTGATAATCTATTTATTAAAATAGTACCAATAAAAATTACTAATAAATATTTAATTTCTTCTTGCTACAACAAATGCACGCCACACAAGAAAAAACTATCTATTACAATTGGATATTTTTCTAGTTTTCAGTTCTTTCATAATCGGCAAACATAACTGACAAAATATTGAATTTGACGATCAACAATGCTTTCTCCGGTTTCTCCTTCAAACTTTTTCAAAGATTGTTGATTTCACTGAACCGACCCATTTCCCAACGAAAAACACTCTTTTCCACCTTCACCTCCAATTTACCAACTCCACCAAAAAGCCTCCTTGTTAATGTAAACAGCAAAACGATCTCCCCAATTTGAAATCACTGGAGGTGTGCGTGTGTGTGTGTGTGGATTGGCCTGTGCTTACAAGATTTAGAAAAGAGAAAATAAGTGGAGAGGACCGAAATTGGCTTTCCCCAGAGAGGAATCTCTTCCAGTGTTTCTCTTTCACCTCATTGACATTTTAGGTGGATTTTGGGCGTGTTTTTCGCTTCTCCAGGCATTCCACCGTTTTACTTACACACGGGCATTTTTCCATCCAAGATTAACTCTCTCTCTCTCCACTCTCTCCATATTATACTTCCTCCATCCCATCCTACATAATATAAATTCCCCTTTCCTCACTCCACAAAGATTCTGATTCAAGATTAGCGAGATCCAAGATACTCAGCGTGTAATACATCTCTCTCTCCTCTTTCCTATTTCTCCTCAGATTTAATTTTGTCTCCGGGTAATGTCAAAATCGATGAGGGACTAGAAAGGACATTTCTACCCGTAACAAACCATCCTACTATCCGATATATATATATATATATATATGCATTCACCTACCTTTCAAAGTACTCTCTGTGTTTCTCCGTGTGAATAAACATTTGCTGTGTAGT
Source organism: Isotomurus palustris (assembly GCA_034696625.1). Taxonomy (NCBI): domain Eukaryota; kingdom Metazoa; phylum Arthropoda; class Collembola; order Entomobryomorpha; family Isotomidae; genus Isotomurus; species Isotomurus palustris. The sequence goes on from JAQGAD010003346.1 coordinate 8,867, forward strand.
CTGTGTCCGTACTCTGTAGATTCTAGCCTCATGCCAACACACACTAAATCAAAATTTACTATTCCTCCACACTCCGCACCATGTTTAAGCAAGTAATGACTTAAGTAACATTTACTTTATTTCCATTTCCTTTATGTACTTTCCTCCACGTTCACCACCAGTATTTTGCACATTAAAGACCCACCGGTCAGTTAAAACACACACACACAAGAGATTGAGTAAAACCACATGTGCGATGATTTCTAGACGAACAAACAAATCCTTAAATTCTTTTATGTCCCACTACACACGAACATTTGCACTTTTTGCAACCAACTCAACTGCAAATCCCACCAAAGAAAACACTCCTGCACAATCTACACGCTTCGTTATAAAGAAGAAAACTTCTATCGAGTCTTTTCGAGTCACACACTCACACATAGTAAATCGAATTCCAAAAAAAACAGCTGCTACTTCTCTTTCCAAGTTTCAAGAACTCACTAAATTTCCCATTTGCAGAGTCATTTTGTACACAAGAACAAGCAGTGATTCGAACCGTCCATTACATTGAAGGGTAAATTGCAAGTAAAATCGAGATAAAAGATGCTTCCTTACATCCCAACCAACCAACCACCACCGCTTTCCTCAAGCTCAAGCTCACTAGGGTTTCCTCAAAGAGTCTTAAACTCTTCTCCATACTCCACACATACACTTTCCCATACTTATACTCCACAGCACATGGACAAAGTTTATGCAATTACATTTCGCATACATGGCTCCATCAGTGCTACACATCCTACAAGACTACAAGCTACACATACACACACACATCGATATATATATATACCCAACGACATGCTTTCAGTTCACTGCTTTCTCCATCCTTTCCCTACATTTATCAGTGCTCTACATCATGAATATTATACTCCACACAAACCTACTTTCACTCGCTACGCATTTATTGATATATGTAAAAACCACTTCACATCTCTTGCGGGTTTTATCGGGTTTGCTCCACATACGATAGACATTTCTAAATTCCAATAGCCATCCACCACCAACCATATGTAAGGATGAAAGTATGAGAAAGCATATCAAACGAAACATCAACGTAGTAAAAGTCTCTACCCTCTCTCCTCTTGTGGAGGAGTGAAGACTGAAGTATCAAGTGAATGTCGAACTTTCAAAGCTCAGACAAAAGTCTCTGCATGAGTTTGTGTAAGCCGTAACAGAACAGAAGAGATCAAGTAGTGTGTATGTTGTATGCTGTATGCTTGTGTGTGTGTGTAGTTTTCACAACAAATAAAACAGACTGTTTGCATCGAAATGGTACTCACAGAAGCCATTTGTTTGCTCCTAAAAAGTAAATCAACTGTAGTAAACTGAGTGCAAAGAGCCTCAGTTGATTGTCTTTTTTGTCCATTGGCAATAAAAGTAGGTCTATTGATGGAATCGGCATTCCTCTTATGTCCTTTTTGTCTATGCATTACATTACACAATCAGTCAATTTCGTTTCCCACTCATGTGTCGCCCCCACCCAATTCCAATAGGCACGTTAGTGTTAGTCTTTATTTTCCCTTGTTGCATTTACTTCGACGTGTTCTACTTTTATTTTATACAATCAAGTCTCGTCACTTCTACACACTCACAATAAAATCCTTAATTACCACAATCTGCACTAACACAAACACA
>JAQGAD010003347.1:0-10534 GCA_034696625.1 Isotomurus palustris
TATTTAATTTAAAGGTGATTGTTGTTTGTAGTGGCTGGCTTATCTGATTTTGTAGACAATGTGAAAAATGAGATTCCCGTTTTATTTTATGTGTGTCCTGGTTTTGTCACGATGTTGCGTTACAATTGTTTTGTGTTTCATTTGGGACTGAGATTAGTTTGTGCAGTGAGGTTTTATCTTTTATGTTTTATGAAACGTATGTGTGAAAAATGGAGTTAAATTACATGTGATTTATGGAGGAGCAATGTAAGAAGTGGATGGGCAGAGTTGTAAAAAGTGTCAGAGATCATGTAACCTTGTCGAACTTTAGTTGTGTATCTACTTGAAGAATCAGCTTTCAGTTTCATAGGTTGCTCTACTTTCTTCGTGTTTTGAGCTTCTGAGTGTTCTGAGTCACTAATTGTTTGAAGGGAAGTCTGACGAGGATTAGAATGAATTAGTACTTTTGGTTTGTTCATGGGTTAAAGTGTTTTATGTGTACATGTTTAATGTAGCGTGCAAGTCATTTGAACATTATCCTTTGTCGTCTGCGAGCCATTTTTAGATCTTTCAATTATCGAAAAAGCATATTATTATTGTGTATAAATATTGAGTAGACCACTTACAACCAGATTACTGTAACCTGATTTTGCAGTTCAGTGAGTTTTCTAAATATCTAAATGCTTCATAACGAGTAAACAGATCCGCTTAGGAATTTGAATGCTGGAAGTGACCAAAGTGAAACATGTCATTTCATCCTGTTGCTCGTATTTTTAGGAATAGTTCATCGTTCTTGGTAAAAAGGCAGGAAGCTCGTTTCGTGTTGAGAGATGAATAAGAGTCATTCTGACACCATTTCAGTCAGACATGCAGGGAAATATAGGATACACTCGGATACAGTATATTTCTATAGATAAAAACTCGAATACTGAAAATATAAAAGTCATAATTTGTGTTGCAGGACATGCGGGTTCCGTATCACAGTAATCAAGTTGACCAGTACTCATCCTCATCCCCTGGGGGGCCAGGACTGCCGTGGAGCGTTCGGATTGGAACTCAGCTGAAAGTGAATGATGACGGGAGATCACCAAATCCCAACAGATTTTATGTTCGAGATGAGATGAACCAACAGAAGAGCAGATCTCGTTACCCAATATATCGTCGTAAATAATCTCGTGTAGGCAAGTAGGATGTAATCATCGCGGTCTTAATTAACTAATTATATAGGAACTAATGACTAATGACTATGATTACCCTGTATTATATTCTATGCACGCTAGGAGCCAGTTTGATTTTTTATACTTTAAGATGCAATGTACACTTTTAGAATGTGAGGGATGCGACGACGGGTCCTATTCGCAGAGATAAGTCTGTGGAGGGCTTGCTTTTTTAGAGTTACTTTTAGGAGTTTAGGATTGTTTAACCATGCAGAGATGTGTCTGTCATGTGAGCTAAAAATGTGATCCCTTGATGTACAGCAATTGTCTATAAAGTTATCTAGAATTATTCTAGAAATATATCTCGTGTAGGGCTAAAAAGGCTTAAAATGAATCACTCTGCTTGTAATTCTCTCTGTCTCATTCTGTGTACTTCAGATTAATTAAAATAAACTGTACTCGTTGACCATTAAGTTTATAAGCAAGATTCCCACCTGACTAAATTAAGTTTGCGGTTTATTGTTCTTCTACTTTCTTTGGAGGCGGAAGTGATGATATTTACCGTGAACGATGTGGATTATACTGGTGCTTGTTGTAAAGTATAAAATAATATATTATTATTAATTGTATGCTATTAAATCTAGATCATTCAACCTGTTGAGTTTAATCTTTAATAAAAATTACAAAGCAATTGAAACTTGAATTTGAATTTTTATGGACTTATGGAGTGGGAATTGCAGTTTCCCTTGGATGAAGTCATCCGAGGTTTATGATGCAGTTTTGCAGTTTTTGGAAGCTTTGGATGGGGATTTGGGAGTTAGCGGAGATAATCCATGCGACACAAGTTCACTAGTGCTTTTTTGCATTTGTACTTGTTGAAACAAAAAGAGTAACCGAGCGTGAAAGGCGTTGACTAGAATATTTTTGAAGGACTCGCAGTGTTAGTGATGTTGATGGGCTTGCATATTTAATTTGTTCCATAGAAGTTGGTAATCAAATCACTTGTTTCAAATTCAAAGTTGTAGCAGTACGATTTAAATATGATTCGTCGCTTTTTGAGGTTGCAGATTTTAGTGTCACTTGATGTGGACGAATATTATTTAGTTTCCAAGTTTCCAACTATTAAGGTGAAAAAGCGACCTATATTAAAACATAGTAACTATACAAATGTCATTGAATTCTACTTAAAACCGCGTAAGTTTGCCTATAAGTGAACTAGAATAAAATTGCATGAACACCGATGAATTTTTGTGCCAGAGACAGCGTCGATGTTGTAATGGGAAAATCTAATAAGACGAAGATAAATTTTGATTCTTGAATTAAGTAATATATTTGAAAACTTTCCTTTTATTTTCTTGTGTAACCGATACGTGGATCGTGAACGGGACGAACAACAATTTGTATTAAATACAACAAGTGCTTTAAAAACTTTGAATTTTAATGATGAGCACCCTTTCAATGATTAATTAGAAGAACCTACAGTGTTGCATCTTTGCCCTTTCATAAGTTGTCTTCGGTGCATTATAGTTTCATTCGACATTCAAACTAAAATTATAATATATAATCTACAAACTATCTTATCTACAATTTTCCTACCAGCCAGCTACACCCGACTCGTATGAAAAGCATGCCAAGTAAAATGTTTTACAACACAACAGATAGACATAATATGATTCTGCAACCGACTGCTTGCTGTATGATAGTAGTTAATTTTAAGGAAACGAATCACAAGAAAGTTCTAATCACTAAAGCTGACGACTTTAAAAGTCTAAACGACAAGATAACTTTTGACAACATACAGAACAAAAAGTTGCGATGTTTTACGATGAAAGAATTTGTTTCGGACTCAAATGAAACTGGTTTCCAAATTCATGGTCGGGACTTCACAAGTAGTAAAGCTGTGTGCCGCAAGGCACTTTAAAATCAACTTAAACTCGCGAACCCAAAAAATACAACGTTGCTTGCGAGATGAAAGCTTACAAGGTTTTGATACGGATTTCGCACGTACTATATGATTATTGTACTAACATCAAAATTACGATCGAATATATATAAATATCTGAGTTAATTAGAATCTATGGACTATTGATTCAACAGTGCACGAATTTCTTTATGCATGTGGCAGAGGAAATCCACATACGACGATTGACCCTCCGCTCCACGATCTTCAATTAGGAATTTATTCATCACCATCTCCATCTTGTCTCGTTGCTTTACGACGGTTAACTGTAAATTAAAATTTAACATGTATACACTCATTTACTGTCAAATTAATTGATCCATCAGTGTCTTTTAAGCCCATACCCTCATATGTCTGTGTCTTTCTATTCTAAGCGACCGAATCAAAGCTCGTAGTCTTAAAGATTCGTCAGAGTTAACGTGATTAGGAAGTTCAGTAACAGTTTCGGTATTAATTTGCGCCAGACTTGGAGCTCCAAAGACGTCTTGAATCCAATCTGAGCTCACTGCAGCTCCAATCCATAAAAAGATGTAAACTCCATTTTCTAAGACAAAACATAAGCGATAAAGATTTATGCACACGATAGCAGGAGAACAATATCATTTAGCGACGATTCCAATACCTAAAATAAAGGCATATTCGTCGCTCATCTTGTCTCTCGAACATCTGAGAGGTGTGATTTCATCCAATGACACGCCGGGTCCAGCTACAGGAATTAGCGTTGGGTAGAAGTAATGAACTGTATTGGAGACTCCCATTGTCATCACCATATACATAAGCCAAGACCTATCGTCCGGTGTCAGTTCTGCAGTTCCAGCAACTGCGTCACTTCGAAGGAAGCAATTTGTGTACAATGGTAGAAGTTTGAGACACTCAGGTAATATCAGCTGGCCTGGCATTGACGGATTGGCACAATGTTTTCTATATGTGGCTAACATTTGAGCACACCTGGAAATAAACCATAAGGCTCAGTAAGTTATCAAAACCTTGAAGTAAGTGCTAACAGCTGTGCAATATTTACCTGTTCATCACCCCTTCCTTAAGTGCTGCGGGAGTGGTCTCCACAGACTTGGATATACACTGTTTAGCCATGAAATTGATTATAGAGTCTAGCTCACAATTTCTGTATAAATCAGCCATCTGTGTGCACGTTGATAGGGCCACATTATGAATCCGCAATTTTCGTTGACCTGAGAAAAACAATTCCATTACAAAGTTAAGTTAAGATGCAACAGCGAAAGAGGATATAATCCAAATTCAAGCTCACCAAATATAGAAGTATACAGGAGGGCTATTTGGATATATACTCCGTCTTCATCAGTTAGCTTGTCGTCGTGTTTTATTTCCACTGCAATTGACTTGTGTGAATCGATTGCTGCAAGTTCAACGTCAGTAGAATTGGACATGTAGTAATGTCCGTAGAAATCAACGGGTCTGACACCAGTTGAAGTTCTAACTCGCATAACTGCATCAAACCCGATCGGACGCGACAAATGGAGTTGCAGTTCACCCACTAAGCGCTGCCCATCAATTTCCGCCTATGAAATCATAAAAACTGGAATAAATAACCAGCGTTTTCTCGGAACTTTGATGTACTATAATCATAACAAACCTGGAAGTATGTGTATTTATTAACAGATCCTCCTGTCATTCTAGCAACTTGACCAATGGTTGCAACATCGATGTAAGAATTGTTGAACAAGTACAGGTCGACAGAAACGCCAGAGCCCACACAGTCTTGTCCCAGATTATTGTAATAAGTAGTTTGAGGGGTAAGGACAACCTTTTCCTTGTCAGTTCCCAACAGTTTTCTATCAGCCTCTCGCGTCTTCAGTTTTCCTGGAGCAATCTCTGACACCGGTAACGATGAATGGAATAGCAACAATTTTCCAACCCTCTCCGAAGCCTACGAAAAAAACGAAAGGCAGGGTGCTGATAAGTCAACAGAACTATGAATAAACTTCGAAATTAGTGCTGTGGTAATCACCTTCAAAGCTTCCGTTCCTGCAACAATGGCTGGACCAAGAACAGCGTCGGTCTCTTTAGTATCAGCAAATATCTGTGGAATCTTTTCCATAAGGGCTTCAATCGATGCTGCTGCTTCCGCACGAGGTACAAGAAATCCAGTAAGCATCGGCATAAACATGTCTGCAACGTCTGGAACTGTGATCATCTGAGGTTGAGCTAGGTTAGGATCGATGTTGTAAAAATGAACCTGATAAACCATATCACAAATTGAATGAAGTATTGCTTAGATTAAAGAATTGAAAATGAAATGAGCTGAACACTGTGAATATAGCTTACCTTCGAATTATATGTTATGAAGCCAACAGGCGTATGGGATGGAAGCAAATCGATGAGGGACTTCAGATTGTAGCAAAGATGATTTACCAGTCCCGACTTAACGTTATTGTAGGAAACATCTATCACGAATATGAAGGCTGGCTCTTTTGGCATAACATTATTCTGAAAGAGAAAGATTTTTGTGATTAAACATGCGTATACACACAACAAAAAGTAACTTTCATGGCATTTTAATTAATTACCCGACAGTACTCGACTGTAGCGGCGAACTCATAAGATCCTCTCATTAATTCAGGACGCTCCCACTTATCAAGTCTTTGACCAGTGTGGTCTAAATGTTGAAAATACTCAGGTGGAACTTCCGTAGTAGCTTTGCACAACAAACACTGAAATCTTCTTCCACCATCGATAAATTGCATTAGAGGGGACATGTACGCTTTACAGCGGATGCATCTCACAGGTCCTATCGTACCAAGGTCTACAGTAGAAATAGCTTGCTCGTCTTTTTCGGGAGACCCAAATGGATTCGTCTAAAAACAAATATAAGCAAATTGAACGACTTGGACTTAGTTATGGACTTGAATCTGTGGAATCAGATATATCGACTTACGATCAATGCGAAAGGTAAAGCAGTTTGCTTGAGCATGTCAGGCAAAGCAGGCACAGAATACATTGTTGATCGGATGAATCGGGGACTCGCATTTCCTTGATCGTCAACTTGAAACTTTGTTGTCACTAACGGAGGAAGAAGACCTTTGGCATTCGTAGCAAATATTCCAGCTCGATTTTGTTGATCTTCTTGCATTACGGCGATCTGAAGTAAATGAACATCGAGAATTATTAGTTACGAAAAGAAACCAATTTACGCATATCAATGGAATATCTCATTCATACCGCTGACGGCATCTGATCGGGATCCAATCTCTTCTGGGACTGTGGTTGAGGATAAGCTGGTTGTCCAGCCATTCCTTGTTGTCCTCCCATCCCAGGCTGCATTCCCATTCCAGGCTGCATTCCCATTCCAGGCTGCATTCCCATTCCAGGTTGTCCTCCCATTCCCGGTTGACCTCCCATTCCAGGTTGACCCCCATAAGGTTGCGGTGGGTAATTTGGCTGACCTGGAGGTACCATACCCGGTTGTGGTGGGCCTGGAGGTCTGTACTGAGACGGAGGTTGCTGCGTTACTGGATACTGCCCAGGTTGTGGAGGACCATACTGTGGTTGTTGCTGATTGTACCCAAGGGGAGGTTGGCCAGGAAGCTGTGACGGTCCATTTGGTGTAGGAGGGAGATGAGCAGGTTGATTTAATCGTGGCTGACCGGCCATTCCCATCGGACCATTGGGAGGAGGATGCTGATTGTAACCACCTGGTCCAACTTGTCCTGGCATTGGAGGCAAAGCTCCAGGCATTCCTTGTGGCTTAATCGGTTGTTGTTGTTGTTGGAAATTAGGCGGCCCTCCAGGGGCAGGTGCTCCGTGCTGTCCATTCGTAAGCCCTGCTGGTGGTTGCTGAGGGTACATAGGATACCTGGGAGCAGCTCCAGTTGCTGCTGCAGGAGGTTGATTGTACGGAGGGATGTTCTGTCCTGGCGGAACTCCAGGATTCATTGCTGGAGGTCCACCCGGTTGCCCAGGGCCTGGTGGTCTGAACTGCTGTTGCTGTGGCCCATTTGTGGCTAATGGAGGTTGCTGTTGTAACTGTCCAGGTTGTCCCGGTTGCTGTTGTTGTTGCTGCTGCTGTATTGGGGATGGTCCTCGTTGGCCATTAAGAGTTTGCGGCCCTGGAGGAAGAGGAGCCTGTCCCATATTAAAGTTTGAAATCGGAGGTTGCTGTGGTCCTGGAGGTAGTGGTCCCATCGATCCATTCATCGAATGTGGCGGGGGCTGCTGCTGCTGCTGTTGGCCAAATCCTTGTTGAGGTTGAGGTGGCATCTGTGATGGAGTTCCTCCAGGAGGACCATATGAAGCAGGACCATTTGGGGCTTGTTGAGGATATGCAGGGTATTTGGTCGGTGGGAGGTTTCCCTGAGGAAGTGGGGGCATCGCTGGAGCTGAAACAGTAAACAAAGCTTGTTACTACCAAACTACACGCATAAGAAATCCAACTGAAAGTAAAAAAACTTTCCAGCCTGTCAAATATAAAGTAAATATAGAATAGTGTCAAAATAAGAAATCCTCGTGTTCCGGGCTCCTTTACAAATCCGATGATACCCGATAATAATATTGTTGATATTGCATTTAGTTGAAATTTGAAACTACGTCAAAACAAAGTCGGAAGTGTTTATTATTATTGTTCTGTCAAACGCTCACCTGACATAGTTGAGGATTAGTGAGTGTGATTCGGTGCTGAAGAGAAGTTCAGCGTGGAGGTCCACTCCGGAGGATCCGGGTGAGGAGTCGAGCGGTTGCCGGAGCGGTTGGACACGTCTGACGGACGTCAATGACGGAGGAAGTACGACAGATAATTTGGGAAGGAGAGTGTGTGAGTGAGTTGCTCCACGTCAGCGAGCTCAAGTGAAGGGAGAGCCAGACTGAGGAGGACTTTCTCAAAATCCACTCTGCTCTCCAACTCACGGCGCGCGCAATTCAAACTCCTCGCTCTACGTGGCAATACAAATCCTTTAATTTTAGTCCTTTTGATTTCATTCATTCATTTCATGAATGAATTCTCTTGTTTTTTATTAATACAGTTTAGTACACCCGACAATAAATACAAATGTGTATCTGCGGTGGGGGGAGGGGGTTGGGGAAGGTCACGAGGTCACCGTGTGGTCAGGACAGAAACGAGGTCATCGAAGGGGTTTTAATATCTCCATTTCCATTGAGTAATTGATTGTGTATGGGTTCACAATTGATGGGTGATTATTTGATGATGATAATGATCAATGATGATGATGAATGAGAACAAATAAAAATACTTTTTGTGTAAATATTAGCTGAAGAAGAGACGAGGTTGTCGTTTGTCATTCTTCAAGGACAGTAATGAATGACTAATGGGTTTTATTGGGTAATTTTGAGTGCATTGGTCGGTGCATAGAATTAAGTATAAGTATACTTGCGCATCTAGATATACTAAGAATATTTAAGTCATGTAACGTTTAAAACTTCAAATGAGTATATTTGTTGACAATAACATTGCATTTACGGCATTACGACTGGTTTTCAATGTGAAAATAATTGTTTTCTACTGCTCAGCCGGCTGAGCTGATCTGCATTGAAAGTTGGGGACATTACAGTGAGATTCGGTACAGTTACTGATATTAATATCTTCTAATCTACGGTTTCTAAATGATAAACTTCGAAGATGTGGATTTACACATATTTGCAGTATCGCAGTATTAATACTGAAGATAATCAGGCTACTGATTGCATTGTTAATGTGCTTAGCTGCAGAATAGTTTCGATTGCACCCTGAATATGAAATAATAATTCATGATTTTACCTAAAGTTGGACATCTAACATTCGAAAAATATTTCAGGTGGCGTTCATAATTTTAGCGTGGTGTTTCAAATGGTCTTCGATGAAGGAAGCCACACAGTAATACGAATGATCGTAACCTTCTTTCAATCTCAGATCGATTTTCAAGCATCCTTCTCCATTGGGATTTTCTTTTGCTATTTCAACAAGCTTTTCAGGGGCAAGATTTTCTAGGTACTGGTCCTCTAGGCCCTGGTGGTACAAGGTTAATATTTAATTTTATGATGGAAAGTCTAGTAATAGGATTTCAAACGCGTATGGGCAAACTTACAACTTCAACAAGAATGTCCCTGAAAGGCCCGTTGTAATTCTTCGCAATTACAAGGGGATCGTACTGCGATTGGACTTCCTCATCATTCCCCAGAAGGACGTCGAAAATAATTTGTTTTCCCCAAGACAAAGCATTGCATGACGGAGCGATGAGAGACAAACTGTGAAAAGTGTCCGGGTTGCGTAATCCAATTACTAAAGTTCCATGTCCCCCCATACTATCACACATTTGACAGATTCATACATTATAACTAATTATAAGCCACGCCACATGAATTACTTTCAGAAGCTATTCTACAAGTCTACAAAACTTAACAAACCTATGACCGCATAAGCCAATTTTTCCTGTCGTGGGAAAATTCTGTGTAATAATTCTCGGCAATTCTTGGCTAATGTAAGAATACATTCTGTAATTTGTTTTCCAAGGTTCTTGAGTAGCATCACAATACCATCCTGCTGATCGGCCAAGGAAGACTGAATCTCTTTCTCCAGGAATGTTACAGTCACCTTCATTTAATCATACAACATGAACTTCATCAGAATTCCACAAAATCCTAATGTTTCGTTTCCGTTAAGCTTACGTGGACTTGTATCAGCAGCGACGACAATCAATCTCTGTTCATTGGCAAATTTTTGAAATCCCGTTCTCAGGAAAAAGTTCTGTTCATTGCACATAATCCCTGCAAGCAGGAACACTGTGTGGAACTTGTCGTCGGGAGTTTTAATTTCCGGAATGAAAATGGAGAACTTCATCCGACAGGCAGTTTCTTTGCTTTGATGCTGAAATATCTGTTGTTTTCCTCCGAAACACTTGGATTCGGATAAAAGCGTTAGCTTATCTTCCATTGTAGCTTCCAGCAGCTCAGGTGAATGGACGGGTGCCGTTTTGTTCACCGCTATGTCTCCCATTGCCTAACTTTGGTTTACACCTACAGAAAACAAACAAATCAATTACAATTTCCTAAACAGATTTAGATTAGATGAGTCTTCCAATTTTTAACTTACTTAATACAGGGAAAATGTAATTTCCTAATTCGTCAACACTTTCGAGGACGTTGTCTCCTCTGTTTATTAGCTGAACAGCTGAAGAGTTATCACAAGAGCTCTGCAATTTTCAAAGTTTGATTTGAATGATGATTATCTCTTGTTTATTCTCAACATCAGTCAACAATTTTTTAAGCTCTTAAGCTACTTGCGGCTACCTCAACATCTCAAGTCAGACTGTGAGCAAACGAAATACAGAAATTAGTTAGCGTGACGCTTGTAAATTTTTTTAAGACTTTGAACACGAATGGTACGGATACGAATGACTGTAAGTATTCATGGATTCTGTACATGTGCAAAGGTGCAATGGTTTTTTGGGTTTTTTCATCATAATTTGGTAGA
>JAQGAD010003348.1:0-10531 GCA_034696625.1 Isotomurus palustris
TTCCAATTGTATTTTGAATCGATTGTACTGGAACCGCATTGCAACTCTTGGTTTCAGCATTTCTCCTGATGAATCCAAAAAGAGAGGTGAAATGGCTGACATGAAGTACGGACAACGGATTATTCCCAGCAAATATGCCCTTTTCATTACTGAGCAAGAAGAAGAAGCTGGAAAGTCCAATGCCGTAGTCGAGTCTTGGCAGATAATGTGTATGTCCAGTGTCCAGGAAGAAAATGGATATGAAGATGTCAAAAGCTTGAAGGAAGCTGAATCAAAAGTTGGAAAGATTATTAGTCGATAATTGGCTATAAAGACAGGAGATTGCTGCTCATCTCCAGCTTAAAAATCATAATAATACGATTGTGCACTTTTTGAAGATTCTAATAAAATTGTTTGCAGCGTTGTTGTTCATTAAGCTATGTACAGATATATTCTAAATAAATTCTGAATAGGGAAAATGCAAACAAATAATATTTTGATGAATACTGATAGAGTGAAGGTCGAATGAGAATCCGCTTCTTTCGTTTCACCTTCCTCATTAGAATAAAATAGTTCGAGTAATACTCTATTTTTTAAACCTTAAAATGCCACAGAGCGTACCAACAAAATTATTTCCGTACAATCCCATTAATTAAGAACACAACTTAACTGCCCCGCATTCTACGTTTTACTGGCTAGACAATAATCCACATTGCATACCACCATTCTGTTGAAAATAAGTCATCACTCAAGGGAATAAATAGCTTTTACTCTATCTTAATGTTTGAAAATTAGCTTCATTCTACCCTAATCAAAATGGTATTTATTTACACTACTAAGATTCCAGTATCAACTACATTAAGACAAGCTAATCAGAGAATTACATAGTGGAATATATTATTATGTACAAGTATGTACTATATTAGTCAGTTGTAGACAGTAGTTTCTGTTTCAGTAGTATTCTTTAATTCCCACGTGGCCTTGCTTTGTTTCTTCAGCTTCCTTTACTCTGAATCACCACAATGTTTTTCCCACAAAGTAAAGCTTTACTAATTAATTATTGTAGTGTGACTTAATTGACCTTAAGCTTAACGCACTACCAAGCAAAGCCAAAGCTTATCGCTTACTCTAACTCTAACTTCCACGTATCTTCCATCGTCTCATCCATACTCATGGAAGCATCTTCGTATGCACACTGCGGTATTCAGAACAGCTCACAAATTGACTACGTAATTATCAACTTTTGTTATAAAATTTCTCATGCATCAGCTACCACGTATTCAAGCGTTGGTTCCTTGTACACTTGCAGGCTTATAACTTCCTATATTCATCATCAGTGTAAAATTCATCCAGAAACGATTGTTGTTTCAGAACAAGCTCTCAAATGAGATTTCTATTTGAATTCTCAAAATTGTTTCGGGTATTCTAGAAAACAGGATGAGGTACAAGTGGGAGCAGGTGTGTCTGCTTGTGATAAGTGTTATTTTTAGCTCAACAGTTGGCCAAGACAGTTTAAGTGGCGGTGTCTTGGAACTTCGGATTCCAACTTCGGACCCCAGTTCCTCCCAAGAACATTTGATCACAGCAGAAAGCAACAGATATGTTACTGCACCACAGCTAAGCTACGCTTGGTTTGAACAAAGACTGGACCATTCCAATGAATCCGACTCGCGACAGTGGCTTCAAGTAATATTTTGGATTTTAAAACTATGCAGGAGTCTCAATTATGTAGTTGTTATAACAGAGATTAAATTTTTGCAGAGGTACTTTGAGTATGGAGGTTACTACAAGCAAGGTGGGCCTATATTCCTTCAACTCGACGCTGAAGGTGGTGGCTTACCCGCACCCATCGATATGGTCAAGAAAGGGTCCATGGTCCAGTACGCTAAGGACCAGGGAGCTTACATAGTCAATTTGGAACATCGGTTTTACGGACTTAGCAGACCAATGCCGTATGAATTTATTAAACAAGCATTTAAAAAATTTTAAACTTCATACAAAAGCCTGGAAAAATTTAATAAAAAATGCTTCATGAATTGCAGAGACTTATCACAAAGAAGCTTTCAGTATTTAAATGTTGATCAGGCGTTGGATGATATTGCCAACTTCATCGCTTGGTTCAAAGTCAACAGTGGATTTGGGGTATAAATAATAACAAATTGCTTCGTTCATAATTTTTTGATTATGAATGTTTGTGAAATTGTGAATGGTCTCACAAAAATTGATTGAATGTTTATCCATAGAATAATAAGATTGTATTGTTTGGTTCGTCCTATGGAGGAACCCTCGCAAAATGGTTCATGCAAACTTATCCAAATATGACGGACGTAATTGTAACTTCCTCTGCTCCCCTTGAAGCAAGATTCGAAATGCCTGGTAAGAAAAGTTTATTTAATTTTGAAAAATAAATTCAGAATAATCATCTTTTTAACCTTTCGTTTGTGGTTGCGAGTAGACTACTTGGACAAACTTTCAGAAATAATAAATCGAACAAGTCCTCAATGTCTGCAAGATCTCACGGAAGGTTTCAACTGCTTAGAAAACGCAGTACAAGGAAAGCCGTGCGGAGAGTTTCACCAATATCCACCTAATATTGTCGACTTATTCAAGTAAAAAATAATTAAAAACCAATTGCTTGAAGAGGGTAAATTCTTGTGAAATAGTTCATGTTTTTATCTTCTCTTCACAGTTTGTGCGAGGATCTCAATCCTGACAATGAATTGGATGTTACAGGACTGTTCTACACAATTTTTAATGTTTTCAACAATGTTGTTGTAAACAATATTCCAGATCCAAAGTTATCAGTCAGTTTGGAAGGAATCTGTAAAAGTCTGAGCGTACCCAATAATGCAAGTAGTTTCGAGGTGATCTCTCCACTCGAAAGACTAGCCAAAGTTGTACGGGAAGTAACCCAAGCAAGTGACTTGGCCTGTATGGAGTTCAGTTTGGATAAAATTGTCCGATATCTTCGCGAAACTACGTGGACCGCACCTGCAGGAATCAATGGAGACAGGCAATTTGAGTGGCAACGATGCAACGAGCTAGGCTGGGTGCGGGGATCCAGCGAACCTAAACTACCCTTTGGAAAGCGGATCTCTTCCACTTTCCACATGGAAATTTGCAAAAGGACATTTGGGTAAGTGTTATCAAGATCGAAGTAGCATGTGAACTGTAAACCCTAAGCCATCAATTTGCCACAAAGTACCAATTAAGCTTTAATTTTCATCTTCAGGCTGACGGAGAACATGATGAAGCGAGCAATAGATGACGTGAACAGAAATTTCAAAGGGAAGTCGATTGAAACTCAATGTGGAATATTTATTCATGGTCAAAATGATCCCTGGAGCGTCCTCGGTGTCAATTCTGACGAAGATGCTGGTTCTTGTAACCGCGTAGTGCTGATTGAAGGTAAATGCGCTAAGCCATTAAGTCAAGTGTGCAATTAATCTATTGAAATCTAAACTTAAATTCCAACATTTTCAACAAACGGTGCAACAGCAACACGTAATGTAATTTTTTATTGATTATAGGAGCAAGCCATGCAAAAGACACAGGAGCAATTGCAAAGCTTGATTCCAATGGTCCATCGATACCTCCAGCACTAAAGCCAGCTCAAAGAGAAGTA
This sequence comes from Isotomurus palustris, assembly GCA_034696625.1. Lineage (NCBI taxonomy): Eukaryota > Metazoa > Arthropoda > Collembola > Entomobryomorpha > Isotomidae > Isotomurus > Isotomurus palustris. The sequence goes on from JAQGAD010003348.1 coordinate 3,605, forward strand.
GGAAAGATTCTTGGAACTTGGTTAAAACAAGGAAATTGCTGTGAACCCAAACGAATAGTTGTAAAACTTCCTTCTTATGAGAGTACCATTCCCGCTGGGTCAGAAGCTGTTGCAGTTCCATCAGATCCAGCCCTACAAAGCGATCAAAAACAATCAGTCTCACCATTTAACGATATAGGCCTAAGCGAAAGCAACAAAGTCGAACGAAAAATCCCAAAGTCTAATCTAGACAACATTGAAATCCAAAATGGAGTACCATTCCGAGAAATCACCAAGTTTCTAAAAAAATATGAAGATCAATTCTTCACACCAGATGCAGATCACAACCGTTACAGAGTTCGAATCCGAAAAACCAACACTGCCCAAACGGGAGAACAGACTTTCTCCAAGTTCGGAATAAAAATTCGGATGCTTCAACCTACCCCAGCAATAAACCAGCTCAATAAAACTGCAGATTGGGACAGTCTTCCTCAATGGACGAGATGGACCGACTTTGAGACAAAAGAGACAATCAATCCTAATGGTACTGTTGTTCGACCTGGAGGAAAGTTTAGTTCAAAAAGACCTTCAGGCCAAGAAGAATCCGTGGTTGACGAGTCTCACGATTCCCATGAATTATTCCGATCTATTCGTCATCAGCATCGTTCCAGCGACCAGAAAAACCCGACTGAAGGTGTTCACAGTCTTCACAACAAATTTGGACTTAAAATCAACGACGCAACGAACGAAGACAAGAGTCTTCTTGTGATAAAATTGCATGGTAAACCTGAGGTTCTTCCATTAACTGATTCCCAAAACTCTCAAAAGAATTCCACAAAAATTGTTAAACGACTTCGAGTAAAACATGTTCATCGATCTTCCAAGAACAGAAATGAAACTTCGGGAGTAAAGCCTCTCGTTGAGCCTACAAAACTTCATGAAAAGAAGGTTTCAAATTCCGAGCAATATATAACTTCTCCTGAAAAAACCCTCGCTGAATTTGGAGTCGGATCGCATGAAGATACTTTGTTCTTGAGCAACAGAAGGCATCTTCAATCAAGTAAGACCTCATCCACTTCAGAACCTTTAGAGCTGTGGCCACCAATCCGTGAAGACCCGGATGCTAACGTGGATTCATCTGTAAAGAAAAACGATCAGTCTCGAGTGAAACAATCACCTGGAAAAATCACCCCTTTGACTAGATTCAGTCTTCCTGAACGTACAAATGGAACTCGAACTCGTAAATTACATCACAACTTTCACAACAAGACCTCTTTAAGGAACTCAACGATAAGTACAACGACCACTACAACAATAGCCCCTGTCAAAAACACTCCTGCTCCACTTAGTACATGGGGTAGAAGGAATCTCACTGAAAAGCATCAACCGAATCGGCACCTTTCTCCCATACAGCGCAAGCAGTCTTACGACAGAAGCTCCAAAAACAAAGCTACACTTCCACTTCGAAGTCCACAAGCAAATTCTAAGCTCACGATGCACAACCCACTTGCAGACCAAGACGATCAAGACGAGGAAAATTCAGGCAGACCTGAGAATTCTGACAGAGAATCCTCCACCAGAAACAGCCGTCAAGAATATAAACAGGATCAAGATCAAGCCGATGTTTCACACCCAAATAAAGACTACAGGGAAATTGGAGCTCCAGACGTTTTTGAAGAGGAAACACCTAGCGAATTCGAAAGAGCTCTTGCAGGGGAAGGCGGAAGTAGAACAGCGAAATCTAGACACCGTGGAACATCCCAAAGACATCAAGGATCCAAGGTTTCATCATTACAGTCCAACCAAACTCATTCAAGAGTTCAGAACACTCGACTAACCAAAACTCAATCAGGAACTCAGAATGATCATGCTAGGAACAAGTCTCCTCAAGAATCTCACGGAAATCACGTCCACCAAGGAACTGTGGACAATCCTCGTTCACATCATGGGAACCACACCACTCATGGAGGCGTAAGATTTCGACATCAACAAAGGAATCGCACCAGCCTTACATCTCACAGTAGTAAGCTTACCACTCACCCAGAAGTCTCAAAAGTCTACGTTGTCAAAGTCAGAAGGAAACACTCGAAGAATAAAAATGGAACAAGCCGAGGAGGAATAAATAAAGCAGTGAAAGTAATACACCGCGAGCTCCTGCTAAGCAGCAGGAATTCCACGAACAACAATGAGACACTTATCATCTCCTCCACAGACTACCGAAGTCCCCTCAACTCCAACAATCCTTATAACAATGATCGCAGTGACCCAATCAAAAAGCCTTGGATTGTTCAACTTACCCCAGACGGAAACACCCAGAAGCCGAACGACTACAAGTCCGCTGGTCTTCAGCAGGAATACAAGAAGCCTCCTATGCAGATGTTGATGCTGAGGGATTCCAAGGGAAAGAAATTTCCAATTCCACAAGCTGCGTTGGACTGGAGAAATCCCAAGAGTCCTTTTGTCGACATGAGCGTCGGTTCGAAAAAAGGTAGCCTCGCTTTGACTCCTGAAGACGTCGCTTGGGTCAACTATGGCTTACAGTGAGGATACGAATCCCTCCTATAGATTAATTTAATTCTAGCAAGCATATCATTGTAATTAATACTTTATCGTTGATTAATAAACTTTTTTACATTTTTTTACCCACAATACGTCAAGCCTGAAGCTGTAATTGCCACAAAAAGTTCAACGGGAAAATGGGATAAATAACAATGTAAAGCTATGCAATCTCGATGGCTTATGTACTTTTAAATTCATAGAAATATTGTTAGTGTGCACTCGCTCATATATTACTTATTTACTAATTAATTAACAAGAAATTAACGTAATCTTGTCTCAGTCGATTTAATATGGGAGTCAAGCCGCAAACGTTGAGAGCATCGAGTTCAGAAGAAGAAGACAAAGTGTTTCTTTGTTTACTCAGAATGACTTTGTATTTTTATTAGAATGGCGCGAACATTTGAAACGCGTCAGTGTGCTTTGACGTAGCGTAGTGGGTTTAATGTCGCCAGTGTCGCCAGTCGTCTATTGAATTTGGGTGCATGCCTGTCTGGACGAAGTAGCCATATTTTCTTGTTGTTCTCCCATTTATTAATTTCTTAAAATTAAAAAGTATCGCATTAATCTTTGAAACGACATGGACAACGTTTGCTGGGACAAAGTCAAGACTTTCTGCTAAGGTTTATGTTTCCAAGAAATCCGTCATTTGCGTAGAAGTTTTTCTGAAGACCCCCACGGTAAGTACAGCCCACTGCATATTGAATTGATCTAGAGTAGTGGTGAATAAAGTGGTGGTGCTACTTAATGATGTCCGTAAAACTTGGTCCTTTGTTTTTTTTTCAAGTCATCATGGAGGCTGATTATGGAGTAGGGATAACCAATCGTTATGCTTTTTTGGTCGACGATGTGGAGGAGCTGGAGGTACTTGATAAAAAGAAGGATGAAAAGGTCCCTCAGCCGGTCAAGTCTGCCAAGAAGAAAGCTGTTGCCGTCCCAAATGCTAAGGATAAAGAGCTGAAAGCAAAGACGGCAAAGAGTACTTCTACACTCGAGACTCAGAAGGGTGAGATTTCAATTTATTGATCAATTATTTGCATTTGGGGGATTGATTTTAATTTTAATAATTTACAAGGTCCTGGACGAGACGATCCTTCTCGGGAACGTGGAGGGTCTCGTGGCAGAGGAGGTCGGGGTGGTGCTGATCGGGTTAGCGCCAACACTGGATATAAATCCGAGGATTTCAACGATCCTGATGGCGGAGGAGAAGGATTTGAAGTTGCGGGAGGTCGAGGCATGAGGACCAGTGGTCGCGGCCGCGGAGGCATTTCCAGAGGAGGCGGACGATCGATGTATGGACAAGAAGACCGAGGCAACAAAGAAAACTACTATGGTTCTGAAAGCAATGGAGGACGAGGTGGCCGTGGAGGTGGTGTTCGTCGAGGAGGTGGATATCAACCTAGGAACAACTTTGAGCCCAATGGGGAAGCAGATGAAAACGGATACGAGGATTCTCGGGTTGAGAGGGGAAACGGGGGTGCCGGAGGTCGGGAGTTCTTTGCTCGTGGACGGGGCCCTCGAGGTGGCGGACGAGGAGGACGACGTGATTATGATCGACAATCTGGCTCTGATAAGAGGTAAGTCACAATTTTATTTGCATTTTCGCTACTAATTGGTGACTTATCATTTCAGCTCAGTGAAACCTATGGACAAACGTGAAGGTGGGGGTGCACACAACTGGGGATCTTACAAGGACGACGACGATATGAAGTATATCAAATACAGCTCTACGCTACAACTCATATTGATCCCGATCACAGGCAATTGAACGGTGACTAATGTTTTTCTATTGCATGCATAGGGCTGAAACTACAAGTGAAGAGAAGGTTGAGGAAGACGGCAATGCTGACGAGATGAACAATGGCTCTGGCGCTGGAGATGGTAATACAGCAGTTGAAACGTAAGTTAGCCCCAGTAGTCCTTACTCCTTTTGTATGTAGCACTCCGTTGTTCTAGTAGTATCAGTATCATTTAATAGAGCTGATATGGAAGAAGACAATGGAACCCAACACAAGACGCCACTGATAGAGCAGGAACCGGAACCAAAAACTTTGACATTGGGTGAATGGAAGGCTATGCAGGTCAGTGAAAATGAATTTCGATTGATAGGAGAGATCAGTAGCCATTGGTATGGAGAAGGAATAGGAATAACTTTTATTGTTTTATTTATTATCTTGCCCAAGCAGCAACCTAGAACCACTCCTCAGTTTAACATTCGAAAGCCTAATGACGGGGAAGATCCAACAAAATGGAAACATTTGGTGCTGAGGAAGAAAAACAATCTGGATGACGATGAGGACCAATACGAAGAAGGCGAGGTAATATGGTGTATATAGTAAATCGACTTCAGACTACGTTTACCCTTTAGTATGCCATACAGTGGAGAAGTTCATACGGGTTGCTTTTTACTTGCAGGATATCTGGGTTCCACAGAGAGCTGGTCGCCTTCAACGCATCACTGACATCGGATTCCATTTCGAAGATGATCGACCAAATGATCGTGGATTTCGTCGAGGACCTAAACAATTCCGATCAGGCGGGCAAAATGTATTTCCCTGAATACTTGTTGTTTTACTCTTAAATTGAGATTTTATTCTTACGAATGTGTTAAAAACCTTAACATAATGTTGCGTACTTGTGAAGGATCGTCAGTTTGGACGTATGCGAGAGCCACGGCCACCCAAAGTTGATGACGAAAATGACTTCCCAACATTGTAATTTGGAATCAAACCTCCCTTCAAACTGTCGACACGATCTGCTCAATTCTATACCTGTTGTCTACCGGTCTTAATGACTATACATTTACTCATTGCTTTTCTCAAAACTAAATTTTAAACCTGTTTGATTTTCCCATCGCATATAGTATGTGATACGTTTGATATAATTTTAAATCAACGTCCAACATTTCAAATCTAGCTATGATGGTGTTTTCTATGAACTCCAGCTATGTAATAGATTTTTACTCTAACAGGTTGCTTTAACTTAACTTAAATCAAATAAAAATGGCACCATTTTTGTGGAATTAAAATTTTTATTGCTTTTATTTTTATCATCTATTTCTACTTGTAACCGTTAACATACAACATTCCTACAATAACAAGACCACAAAATCATCAGCAGAATAGCTTTTAATATCACCGGTTTTAACTTTTATTCACTATTAGAAGTCCTGGAGTGCTTTAGGCATTTCCTTCAATTGAAACATGGTCCGTTGGAATATTTGTTTTGAGCCTAGTAGCTTCAGCCACGCTTTATTACCGTCAATAAATACTACTTTCCCTCTGATCCTGAAGAACAAATATACTACTTAAATAAATTCTATACTAACTCAAAATGATTTCTTAATGATAAAAAATGTTCTCACCAATTATCTGACTTCGGACTCTTTACAAGACATAAGTCGCCTGCCCCGTCCTTCAACCATGGTCTATAAGGCTCCAACCCGTTTGAAACATACTGCTCTATTGCACGCTTGATTTGCTATTTTCATCCATAATCATAATGTACATCCCCGCAAGGTGATAAAATACAAATAGTCGGTGACATGACAGTTACAAGTAAAAAAGAATGCGTTGAGGTTTAAATAGTATACAATTGCCAGTCGAACATGAACTTACTTCTTCTTTCGAATCATCATTCTTTTCTAACTTTTCTACCCTCAAGTACACAGGTACAGCATTTACACCGAGGCTTTTCAAACCTGTAGGGTTTTTCTTCTCTGAACACAAAATAATGTTAAAGTGATTATAATATCATGATTAAAGACACGAAGTGTGTTTTATGAAATGTATGACAGACCTTTTATGTACTGCTTTTCGAGAAGATCGTGTAATACACATAACTCTCCACTGAAGCAATGTATCTCTCCCCAATGCATTGTCTGAGTACTCTGAGGGTTTTCTGTGTCAAACTGAAACTATAATCAGACGAAAAATAAATATTAAAGAATGAGCGACAGACATCACAATTTTTGCAAGACAGCATAAGCCTCACTTGAACTTCTACCCGAACTGCCGTAACGTACAACGCAAAAGCTTTTTGCAGATACTCTTCTACCCCCATGATTGCTTCTGACGAGTCAACCTGAGTATATCTCCACAATCCAAACTGGAAGCACAGCCTCTTTTGATCGTAAAACTTTAATGGGAGTTCATAGACATCCTCTATTTCTTCAACGCTTCCGATATCAATTAAATGAACTAGAAAGGTTTTTTCGTGGTTTTTGTCTTCTCCAGGCAATCTCTTAATCAATCCTCGATATCTTAAATTGGATTAAAACACATCAAAATGAAATATAAGGATTATACGAGGAAAAAAACTCCTATCACAATTCACAATACTACAATAGCAGTCTTTTCAACCCAATTGAGTACATCATACAAATATTGTTTA
>JAQGAD010003349.1:0-10531 GCA_034696625.1 Isotomurus palustris
AGCTTGTTCTGTCAACCAAGTGCAGCAATCTTTTTGATGCAGCTTTCTGTTGCAATCAGGAGCTTCTTTGTAAAGATACCATCCTCGAACACAACTTCCAACTCTTCGACATTCTCCTCCATGAGTTTTGCAGGTAGCTGGTTCAGTAATTCCAACTGTGATAAAAACACCGAATGAAAATTTTGTCATGTAAATTACTTTCTTCACCAAAATTACTCGAAGCATTTGTGAAACTAGGCATTTAGAAATTTTTGCGTTCACAAAATCGCTTGAAGTGTCATTCCTTCGTAATAAGGTTCACCCAATTCTCATTCTTTCACAGGGAATTCGGTGACAACAATAGCTTACTCCAATTGGGACAATTGGCTGTAGGGAGATTAAGGTTCTGTTAAATTAGTTGTTATTAATTTCTCAATCAAGCGCAGCAATCTTTTTGGTGCTGTCTTCTGTTGCAATCATGAGCTTCTTTGTAAAGATAGCATCCTCGAGCTAATCGTCCGACTCTTCCACATTCTCCTCCAATAGCCCTACAGTAATTTATGCAAGAAATGCTAAGGAGACCTCTTTCTTAATTCTACAAGTCACTTTCTGCCATCTGCTTTACTACAACACTGTAAAGTTAAAGATCACGCAAAATTTTGCTGGACAATTACCGAAAGAAATTTAGAACAATGTCTATTTATTCTTTGCTCTAAAATTGCGTTGCTGTTTCGCTTTAGGGCAAGACAGGCAATAATTACTTAAGCTTTAACATTTAAACTTATTCAGCTCTCAACAAACTAAATAGTATACACATACAGAATAAATTCACTCATTTGACATTTTTATAATCAAACAAATACGTCCATTCATCTTTAGTTTCTCAACATGCATTTTTTGCTGACTCACGTGAATTTCACTCGTACGTATGTAATAAATAAATCTCCATTTAATGAATGTGTTATGAGTAATTCCTACTTCCTAGGGTCGTTAAGTGGTAAAAATGATAAAGAAATGCCTACACAGTCTTGTCTTATGTGAACATTTCGAATACGAATGATAAATGGATTGAAGATTTAAATCACATGCAGATATAATTGAAACTAGGATCAATTGCATCAATCCTTATTCCATGTGAATTTTCGCCGATTCAGTTGAACTATGTACAGTGAAATGGCTCGTTTAGTGTTTAAAATGAGCTAAGGCTGACAACGGTTTATTATAATTTTAACATAGGTTAGAGTTTTGAATATGCTCTGAAACAGTGTACACAATCGATGTGCATGCCTTTGATTGCATTGTTTAACAGGCAGCCAGTACATTTATCCATTCAGTCATTTTAATCCATTGCAAAGGAACGTGATTTTGAAAATATAACCTACAATATTTAATTATTCTGATTCTCCTGCATAACACCTGGCAATCAAGATAATTTCTGGTTTGTTGGGATCAGATTAGTTTCAAACATAATTGCATGCAAATATGCATACAGGAATGGCACAATGAAAACTTACCTGTGTATACAGACTCAGGGGTTTCTTGTTAAAGGTGAAAGAAAATTCAAAAACTGGAGATCTGGAGAGAACAAGGAACGGCTGTAGCAGAATAGACTTGATAGAATAGATAGCAATTATGTCTAGTTGTGGTTTATTAACCAACCAACATTATTTTTATTAACAGACGAGAGAATATATTTCGGAAAATTTGATTTTAATTTGTAAAGCTAATTTGCATGAACAATACTCCGATTGAGAAATTTGATGGCAGGGAAGTTTAAGTTCAGCTTGACTTTTTGTTAATTAGTGCAACAATCTTTAAAGTGTCTTTCTTTGTTGCAATCAAAAGCATTTTTGACAAGCTTTCTTCCATCGCCACATCGGAACATTTCTCCACATTCTCCTCCAGCGGCCTTACAGGAAACTCCACCCCAAGCTGCAACAAACACACCAAATTAACATAAACTTATTGCGTCTACACAGGAGGCAGACGTGTTTTGAATATCAAAGCAACCGTATGTTTCTTTACAGTTACAATGTTCTCTTAGAGCTTACAACTTATGTTCTGTTGTCCACATGCAGTGTAAGTATAAATTACTTAGCTGACGTATTTATCAGTGTTCAAAAAAAGAAAATGATATGAACAGATATTGTATTAAATTCACGCAAATCGTACGGTATAAGATCAAATGATAGCGTGCATGGCATGCTAATATTTCAAATAAATCTCTGATTGTATTGATAATCTGAATAATTAAAAATAAACCATGAAATTTACCTAGAGGTGCTTGGGATAAGATTTGGTGGGCCTGAATGCTAGGTTGGTTGTCCATGAGCCCTCCACTGTGAATTAACGGCAATTAAAAAACAATTCTGTATACTTTTATAAGACCGTGGTTGTATTTTAAAACTTACATGGGCCCATCAGGAACAACAATGACAACTGCTGCTATCGCAAGAACAAGAGAAGCTACCGTAAGGGCCATTTTTGAGTTTGAATGCACTGGAACAAGACTTTATGTTTTAGGTTTAAAAGTAAAATTCAGAATGATAGGAACAAGATGGCTCAAGTGAATTTATACCAGCAATGCTAAGGAGACTTCTTTCATAACTCAACACGTCATCTTCTGTCATCTGCTGAAGTGCAACGCTGCAAAGTTAAAGATCACGCAAAATTTTAGTGCAAAATTACAGAAACAGATAAAGTATTTATTCAATTTATTCTGTGCTGTCAAATTTGGCTGTTGTTTCGTTTTATTGCAATACAAGCAAGATTGATATTATCTGTCAATTTGAGCTTGTTTATTCAGTTTCGAAGAACAAATAATCCATACATTCAGATTGCATTAAGCTCGTCCATTTCGTTATTATCGTCAGCAAATCAACATTTTCATGTTAAAGTCTTTATTCGTAATCTTACTGAAAGGTTATTTTATCTTTTCTTGCTCCGCAGTTATTTTTTGCCGATTCAGGTGAATTGCACTCATGCATGTGTGATAAGCTAATCCCTCTTTAACGTATTTGATATAATTGATGCTCGAACAAGAATGCCTGTGATTGGAAATATGAAAATTGTTATGTAATTTGTGTATTATTTCATATTTTAATTTTTATTTTCTAAATTTATTAAATTTAGTCAATTGAGATAACGTCATTTGATTGGTATCAGCTTCAGTTTAATTTATAATTATGCTAATGACATCATAGAAGCTCAGGATTGAACAAACTGTCATTCAAGGGTTCGTGATTTATGGTACTCCAATTGAGACATTTATTTGAGTGAAGGAGAGCTTACGTTCTGCTGGTTTTGGAGTGTTAGTGCATCCAAATGCAGCAATCTTGCTGATGCTCCCTTCGGTTGCAATCAGGAGCTTGTTTGTAAAGCGCTGGTGGTTTCTCGCCACATCGTCCAACTTCTCCGCATTCTCCTCCACGGACTTTACAAGGAGGAAATGGACGAACTACATCTGCGATAAAAAAGTAGCGTACTTTATATTTTTCATCAGACAATACTCGACGCATTTGTGGAATTATGGATTCTGAAAGTTTTCGTGTTTTGTAAGTAATGTTAATTAATGTTTTATCCTTTTCCTTTTTTGCATTGTAAGCTCGCGTGTTTGAGGGCTAAAAGATATCCGTATATTTATATGTTGCAATGTTCTCTTAAACAAATATGCCCGAAAAGCTTAAGGTCTGCTTGCGAAGAAGTGATATAGCATAGCATGTAAAAATTTCAACCAATGTCTGATTTAATTTAAATCCTGACTGAGCAAACCCGCAAAAGTTACCTTCATGAGTGTGGGATGAGACGTCTTGCATCTGAAGGTCTGGTTGGTTCTCCTGGAGTCCTCCACTATGAATTAACGTATATTAAAAATAATAAATGTTTTCGAAATGTTGTACAATCCTCTCAACACTTACCGAGGCCCTTCAGCGAGCAGAACGAATGCTCCAAGTAGGGCAACAATCGCGGAAAATGCACATGCCATTGTTGAGTCGGATTGCACAGAAACAAAAATGAAATTGATGGATGAGTGGTAAGTTCTGAATTAAAAATTCGAATGACAAGAAGAAGACAGTGTACGCGTATTTATACGAGCAATGCTAAGGATACTTCTTTGATAACTCTCCATGTAATTTTGTGTCATCAGCTAAACTGCAACATGTAAAGTTAAAGATCATGCAAAATTTTACTGGAAAACTACTGGAACAGATTAAGAATTCAGGTCATTTATTCTCTGCTAACTAATTGTGCTGTTGTTTTGTTTTATTGCAAGGCAGGCAAGAATAGCCTTATGCTTTAAGTTTAATTTTGATTATGTTGTTTCCAAACACAAGTAGCCTATACATTCTCATTGCATTTGATCAATTGGTTCACAATGAATTTATAGTCAGCAAATCAAAAGCTTCACAAGAAGGTCTTTATTTGCCTTCGAACTAATGGGTGTATTCATCTTTAATTTTCTCCGCAGTTCATTTTTTGTCGATTCAGGTGAATTGCACCCCAACGTAGTTACTAAATACATATTCAATTCTCATAGGTTTGTTGAGATTGATTAAAATGTGTGTATGGGTGTGCTGTTGACCTACTTATATTATATGCCTTAGGCTGTAAAAGAATTGATAAGCAAGCAAGCAGTTATGCAAGCTAAGGCTTTAAATCTCGGGAGAGAAAAGAAGATTATGAAGAATTTAACTTGTGTATTATTTTACACATTAGAGTTTGCTGACTTACTACTTACCACGAGGTGAGTTGGGATCAGCTTATTTTCATTATTCAGCATCTGCAAATGACGTCATGTAAGCTTACTTGTGAAAACATGTCCCCCCTCAGGAGTTTGAAATTTTTGGCCACAGACTGTTGGAAATGTTTAAAATATTAGGAAACCGAAACAGAAAATTGTAGCAAAGTTTAGATGGATCAATTCAGACAATAATCTACACTATTATGAAAAATATTTAACTAACACAATGGTTAATTAATTAACACTATCCGACCTTTATTTAGTTATTGGTTTATTTACTCAATGAAAGGAGAACACTTATACGAAGGTAAATTACACCCCAGTTACAGTATGGAGAAAAGGGTAGGTTAATATACCGAAGTAAAATATCAGCAAAATTTTAAATGTACTGCCCGAAAAAGTTGTTCTCAATATTAGGAAAGAAACAATTAAGTGTAAATTGTATTGAAATTACAGAATACACCTTTAAGATATTTACTCAGAACAACGTAAAAATATTTAAATATTTAAATATTTTTAATACGACTTTGCAATGTGGTAAGCGTGATTAGTATTTTTGAACCGTGTACACGTGTCGCACTCAGAGTTTACGATTTTTGAATGCAAAATGACACAAACCATGATATCTTGACGAGTTATAAGTAGTAATTCAATTGTGAATAGCGTTTTATGAACTGGAAGTTTTTCTTAGCCAACATATTTGTTTGCAAACAGAACAGAAAAATTATTGCAGAAAGTTCCTGTTTAACTTGTAAAGTTTATTTGGATGACTTATTGTTTACTTCGATTGAGACAATTCAATTTTATAAGTGAATTTTGGATGAACGATAGTTTACCCCGATTGAGACAATTGAGGCGTAGGAAAAGTTCAATTTCTTCTGCATTTGTTTTTAGTTTTTGTTCATCAAAATGCAACATTCTTTATGATGCTCCCATCTGTTGCAATCGGGAGCTTGTTTGTAAAGTGCTGCTCCTCTACATCGTCCAATTTCTCCACACTCTCCTCCACGGGCCTTACAAGAAGGCCATGGACGAACTCCAGCTGCGATTTAAAAAAAACTTGAATTAATATTTTATCTTGTACTTATGTTCTTTGATCAGACAATACTCGAAGCGTTTGAGGAATTGGGGATTCAAAGATTTTCGGGTTTTCTACACGTAATGTACTATTCTTGCTAGTACATAGTAGGTTGACGTGTTTTGAAGTCTAAAAAACCCGTATATTAGTATTTCCCTACAGTTATAATAATCTCTTAGACAGCCCATTAATACACAGCAAAAACGCACGTATGCTTGAGAAGAAATGTAATGTCTTGTAATGTAAAACACGAATGTTTCTCAGAATTTACCTTGGCCCATCAGCGAGTAAAAAGATTGCTGCTCCAAATAGAGCGACAACCGCAGAAGCTGCTAAGGTCATTGCTGAGTTTGATTGCAGAGGAACGAGATTGCCTTTTTTTGTTAATTGAAGATAAAACTTGAAATGATAATAACAGGACTGCATTCAGTGTAATTATACGAGCAATGCTAAGGAGACTTCTTTCATAACTCAACACGTCATCTTGTGTGATCTGCTGATGTGCAACGCTGCAAAGTTAAAGATCACGCAATATTAGGTGAACAATTTCTTCAGCAGATAACGAATGCTGTCCATTTATTCTTTGCTTTCAAATTCTGCTGTTTTTGTTCCAGTTTATAGCCAGAACAGAAAGAATAACTTCTTTTAAATGTATGCTTGCTTATTCAGTTCAAAAGAACAAATAATCTATACATTTAGCTTGCATTCGATCAAATGGTGCTCGTCCACGTTGACTTTATCGTTTATTCCCTTGAAAAAAAACACTTTATTTTAAATTTAAGGTTCAAAAGTTAGAGAAGTAAGTACAAAGTCGGAGATCAGATACGCTTGGCAGTGAAAAAGTTAGCCTTCGGTAATAAATCCTACCTATACATTTTGAACTTGATCAAGTTCAGAGAGTCAAGTACCATCATCCAGTATGCGTGTACACTATGAAGGATACGAACGGAATTTAAGTAGAAGGTGGTTTTTACGAGAAAGAATTAACTCCGAGCTAACAATGGAAATACAAACCGACGATTTCTATGTGACCGTTATGTCTCATAACAGCAACAATGCATCCTATTTCGTCACCCTCTCCTACCCACCATTAGCATTACCAAAAGGCTGTTACGAGGTTGGACTAACAGAATTACAACTTTTGGGATAAAAAATTGCCAGCCAGAGCAGCAAAAATAAACAGAAGAAGGAATGAATAAGACCAATAAGTGTTTATAATTTAAGTTGTTTATTGTTCAACCACCACAGAAAGCTGTTCAGAGTAGTTGCAATTGTCAAAATCTTTTAAATAAGGTCAAAAAGCAATACATAAATTTAGCACACATTTTAGATTGAAAATGATATTCACATACCAGCTAAAGAACGTAGTTAAATAAGTTTTGGAAAAAATGAGTTTAAAAAAGTTCAAACGTATGGGGCGCTTAAAGACGTTTATAAGAAAATGCAGCAATCTTGATTGTTCTTTAATCTGTTACAATCAACCGCTTCCTGAAAGAGTGCTGGGCCGTTGCCACACAGTCCAACTTCAGTGCACTCACCTCCAACAGCTTTGCAATCCACTCCGCCGTCTTCCACATACCATACTTTCTTAGACAACTCTTCTTCCATAGAACCTAAGCCCAATAAAAAATCATTTAGAAAATTGAAGTTATAAGTAACAATGTTTATACTTTAATGAATAAGTGTTCAACTTGCGAGATTTTTTTAGTAATGGAGACGAATGACAGAATGCGAAGATAACTATGAAGAAACCAACAGCCTTGAAATTCATAACGAAGCCAGCTACGGAAGCTCTGTAATGTATTGTGGGGAGCGAGGAAGGAGAACAACTGTTAAACAACCAAAATGCGTCCACCCTTAAATACCACTTTAGAATTCACAATATTTACATCATTTATCATTAACTTGCTCATTCCTGACAGATTTAGTCCACACGTAGACACTTTAATTTATGTTTATTTTACTGACACAGCTGCTGATTTTGTAGCAAAGGTTGGTGAGGTAAATGAATTTAGCAGCTGCTAACTAAAGATCAATTTATAATACTGGAAAACAAGTGAAGTAAGTGAAACACAAGCGAGGGCAATACAAAACTAGGTCCACTGAAAGTTCCTGTCATATTGGTTATGATTCATCTTTTCATCATTACATTGTATTCAACGCTTGTAATTTTCCTGTTCGTTATATTCAAAGATGTAATGATAGGAAAAATATGAATGCAGCAAACGAATAAATCCTTCAAAGAAAACCACACACCAGTTGTTACTTCTAATAATGGAGCATGGGGATTCATTTTTGGGTTATTATATTAACGATTAAACTACAATCATTAATCAGTTTAGTTAAGGTGTATAATTTTACAAAATTTTTAAAAGCAATTTCTTTAGGAAAGAAGGTCTAAAGACAGTTCACAAGGCACTATCATTAGAAAAACTTGAAACATTCCCTGTCATTTATTTTAAATTTTAGTCGATTTGGGCCTGTGCGATAGCTGGTATCTACATGTGATGCATGGAGTGAAAAAATTCCTTATCATAAAAGATGTACAACGTGTAAGCTTGGATTTAATCTCTCTACTCCATGGTGAAGTTCATGGTGATTAGTGATTATTAACAAAATAGGATTCATTTTCTGAATTGATCTACGCGTTCCTTCTTTCATGGTCATTATCAAAAGATAATGATGTTAATAAATTGTTTCGAATGGTTTCAGTTAATCCTCTTTGAGCTACTGCTAAAAGGTACAAATGTATGCTTGGAATAATAAAATAGCTTTAATAATTGACATTAAAAGCATAACGCCCAAAATACTGGAAATTAATTTGCAAATAAATTAATAATTTCTTAAGTGGTTCTACAATCCTAAGAAAATTAATCTGGAGGTCTTCAAGCAATTTCGTTGATTAAACTTGACCCACTTACACGGGCCAAACTTATGCATGTTCTGATTAATTATAAGTTGCAGTCTTGACATTTAAAAGGTAACCCTGCTTAGAGGTTTTTCAACAACTCGAGTATGTCAGTAAAGCAATGGTTGGTCGCTGTAAAATCTTCGTTTAATTTTTTTCGAAATTTTGAAACCTGCATCCATCCTTTATTTTCTGCGTTGTCGTTGAAGTGCTCGGGTTGACTCCGTATCTGTGGGATACCTCAATTAAACTCTTACAGAAACAGACGCGGAAACAGTTCATAATCACGGTAAACACTCAAAATCCAATTTTATTTTTCGCTTGGATTATTCAAACGGATCTGGTGAAAATACATTATGAAAGAGCAGTGTCGTTTTGAATATTTGAGACTTACTATAAATTCTGTTTGGTTACAGAATTTGGCACGCAAAAAAGCCTTATTTCTTACGTGATCTTTTGCAAAGAAATCATGGAGCGGCCCAAATTGGTTCACGAGTCTGTTTGGAGATGCTTAGAGTTTTTTTTCAAAATGGTTCCTCGATACTGCATCTTACATTACGATAAGAAAAATAGAACAATTTATTTGGGAGGGTTAAAGGAATGTCTTCAATCTGGATTGTACCTTCTGTTCATTATAATTAACTTCACAACCGTAGCAGTACTTTACCTTTTTAGTGGAAACATTATGTCTGACTTGAAATCAGGATCTCACAAAAGCATATTTAAATTTATTTGGAACTTATTGACAGGAATATTTGTATTAATGTTTTCAGTTATTACTGTGAACAATGTTTACAATTCAGGGATGATGTGCAAATCTTTAAATGTCGTCAGAAGCTTTCATACATCTACAGAGCGTAAGTTCAGGAAATTAATCTCCTGTAATTAAAATATCAGGACAAACTTAAATTGTTAATTGTTCCACACATTATACCTATCAGATTGAATTTAAAATTTGTTTCAGGTACTCTTCATAATAACAAAGTGACCTTCAATTTGGACCCTTTTAAATCAAGATATGTTGTCATAATTTTGTGGTTCTTTGATTTTTCATTAATGATAATCCCAACTGCAGTCACAATAATTGCGTGCACTGAAAATCTTGACCCAATAAGCTATGTATTTCCTAATTGTTACACACAGGCTGGTTGCGGACTTCTCTATATTTTAAGATTTGTGAGCTTTCTTGTTTGCACTCATTTAACTTCTTTATGTCTAGCATTTATGACTATGATTGCAATAATTCAACTCACAATTTTGAATAACAGTACCAAAATCTGTTTAAAAATTTCAAATAATTTGGCTGAGAAGCTGTATTCTGCTGAAACAAATGAGAGAAAGAAGATGTTGGTACTGATTAGCATTAGGACAATATGCAAAGTAATGAGGGAACTTAAAATAGTGTTAGCTTACGTAAATGATGCTTTTTCCTCCTTTGTACCCTTTGTACTCTTTTATCTCAGGCTGCTGTTGGTTGTAGGGGCTTACGTCTCCATAAAAGTACCCGCAATGCTACCAAATTACCCATTTCCCTACTACTGTGCCTGTCCTCTGATTGCTGGAGATGTAGCTTTGATGATTGCAGTTATGTTTCCTCCAGCAGCCAACGTGTTCGAGAATTCTCGTAAAACGTTTAGGATATTGAAATCCGTACAATGCTTAATGAAAAATCGATATTGGAATCGGATTCTAGTGTACCATCGAAGTCCACGAATTAATGTTGGATCTTTCTTTTTTCTGAAGCGTTTTACAACAACTTTCTTCTTTTTTTGTTGTTCATGTGATTTAGTGACTTATTTGCTGTTGTTTTAAATACCACTACTTG
>JAQGAD010003350.1:0-10527 GCA_034696625.1 Isotomurus palustris
TTTATTTATGTGATTTGTGTGTATGAAAGTTGAGACTGGAGATTGGAGCGTGTAATAATATTAATAATTAAAGTAAAGGGGAAAGTATCATTGTAAGGAAATGACGGAGAGAAGTCGCGTGTAGAATGCAGAAGATGCGATGTCATCATACAAGATTCGAAGACTCTCTCACACACACACAATCCTTTGGGCCGAAAGATCCATTAAAGTAATGAGATTTTCTCATCTCATTCAATCTTCAAGTTGGAATTTGTGGAAGATCTTGAAGGGCGGTGTGACTAGCAGTGAAGCAGTGAGTTGTACTATTCTCTCTCTCTCTCTCTCCAATGTGAAGTGTACGCTTTCTCCGATTCCAAGGATTTTTTTAACTCTCAAGTGTTTCCAAATTAAATGAGACAAGAAGATGGAAAGAGTAAATTCCAGAAGTTCCTTTGCAGCCGCAGAAATGTGTGTAGAGAAAGGAGAGGAGCTTTGACACACACACAGTCACTCTGTGAATGTAGTAGAATTTGTAGAAACAAGTTTTATAGTTGAAGTTGTGGGTAAAATCATTTGGTAGGAATGGAGGGATGTTGCAGTTTGTTGCAGCGAGTTTCAAAACTTGAGCAAGACACTTTGGCAAAGTGCTCGCGGAGAAATGTTCGGAAGAGTTAAGTCAAGTGAAAGTCCCATTACGAGGGAGAAATTCAAATGGGAGTAACGAAGTTTAAGCAGCAGCAGCGTTTGTTTGATTTCAATGTGAGTTAATGCACATCTTCCAAATGTTATTGCGCCATTAGCATACTGTAAAAACACTTTAATGGCTACTTCTTCTGTGTGTCGAACGATCAACGGATCCTTTCCATGTTTATAGGTTTTCACTCTTTTTACTTTCATCCTTCGATCAATTCGAGAGCAACTGCACAAGGAATCTCTTATGTGTGCTTGACTATAATGTGACACTACAGCTGAGAGTCGATAGACGGAAAGAACATGTCGTATGTAAATGGTAACTATACTCTTCTTCATCTTCCTTCCGTTGTATAGAGAATTGTTTAAAGGCTTTACCACCACCAACACTAACCACTACTACTATCACCCCATTTCACATGCACTATATGTTTCTCAACAGCTTTCTAAAGTGTGTATAGAATGTGTGTAACATTCACGGGACTATCAAGGAGAGATTGGTGGGACGACGGATCCGACGGAAGGAAGTGTGATGGTGACTGGCGGTGCATCTCTCCTCCGTGTAAGTAAGTAGACACATATGGTAATAATGAATGATGAATACATAAGAACTAGAAGTCTCATTCGTAAACATATTTGTATGTTGTTGTATCCCACATCTCGCAAATGGATGCGGTGTCAAGCAAAATGGAATTTGCATGCGTAGAAAAAAGAAATCTCTCGCGTCACGGCAGAAGATTCATGAAGGTTGATTTTTGGTAAAGAAGATGTATATTTTTTTGTACAGTGGCTTCTAGTCCATTTGATGTTTAGAGGTGATACGCAATGTGAATGAAAAATGGACCAAGGAATACATTTCCGCAATTTCTAAACAGGAAATTTTAGTTTGCAACGGAGCCTTCCTTCTTCCTCGCGTCTCTTTGGGCGATTTGGAGTGGAATAATTCAGAGTGTGTAGCCCGTCCATTCTATCGATATTATGCAGACATCGCTCTTCTACTTGAACTGCTTAACTGTTTATGCAACTCAGCAATCCTTCGTGTCAGATTCTTGCTCAGCACAAACTGGGAAATGTGAAGTTCTCAGCGTGAATTAAGCAAAAATAAATGAAATGTCCGGAGAAAGTTAAATACATGGGAAATTGTTTCTCTGCTGTTGACACACACACACACACACAGGACAAGTTTCTTTTAAACTGCTACACGTTATGCTTAACCTCAGTTTTCGGCCTTTAAAAGTGCTGAAGTCAAAGTCAGAGATCACACGAGGAGACTATGTATACGTTTAGTGATGATAAGTTAAGGGACCGATCGATACAGTGGGAATCCGATAATGTAAGGGAAGAACTATGTGAAATCCATATTCACATTCCCATCAGCCTCCAATAAATTCTCCATCTAAATCTGCCTTTGTACTCATATTACTCGTGAACTCGTCTACTCTTCTAGAATCTAGAGAGACTCTTCAGAGTTCACCAGTTCATTCGTCGTATTCCAAAGCATTAGGAGGAGTAGGAGAGCTTATGACGAAGAACCACATGAATCCCAAAGAATCATTGGAAGTTCATCTAAACGGTATATAACTCCCGTGAAGAAGAATATTTTTCCTTCCAACATTCACTCCCTTCCTATTCCCAACACCTGTGCGTTTCCCCATGAATCTTTGCACAAAATACTGCCACCACTTTCTCTCAACTACGGACCAACACCTAAAGAACCACTTTCACTTTCACTCTCACTTTTCTGAGAGAAAGCAGGCATTTCTAAAATGGAGAGAATGAGTGGGAACCTTGTGTGCAGTGAGTTTCTTCAAAAACAAACAGAAAAGCTCATTTTTTACACACCTCCTTTGTTTATTTCCGTACGCATTTAGACAGAAAGACGTGTGTAATGCAAAAAAATAGAAAGATTAAGTTGAAACCACCACACCTGTCTGTGTGTGGCTTTGTGGCAGGTTTCTAATAATACTTTCACCTTTTATTTGTGTCAGTAAAGAAGTAATAAGAAGAAAGAAAGGAAAAGAGGTTATGAATGAATAAGGTTTGATTGAAAGTGAGACAGACAGGGAAGTTGGAAGTAATGCATAATGATGAGAATTGAAAGTCCCCTTTGATCTCTCCAGTTGTCTGTTCACATTTCATGAATTCGCTTTTTTTAAGGATTACTCCCTCCACCTCCACACGTCATCGTCGTAATTCAAATTAGAAAAAGAAAAAGGAAAAAATATTTGTTTGATGAAACACAGTGGCATTTATTGGTGAGCCGGTGAGAGAGAACAGAGTTCACTTTGGAGTTTGGACGTAGCAGATGCAACTCAGCCGGAGAAAGTGTTTCTCATATTTCTCGGGTAACTTGTGGATCGAAAGGGAATCTCATTAAAGTACAATAAAGGAGACGTTGTGACAGTATCACTTTCACCAAATGCTGCGAATTTAATGAGATGTTTTGGAGTTTTTGTTTGCTTCGTTAGAGAAGAATTAGAGAGAGAGAAAGATGAAAAGAAGTTAGCCCAATTAAGGCAGAATGTTTGTATGAGTGTATGTAGGTAGGTATCTAGTTTCATGTGTCTCTAGATTCTATAAATAAAGAATGTTTTTTGGGAAGATTGCTACTATATTGTTGTTATGTTGAGTAGCCTGGGAAAGAAGAAGACCCCCTCCTGCCGACTGGGTCAGTAGAGTGAAGAAGACTACTTTGTTAAATTATTGAGAGCAGACAGAAGAGAGAGAGAGAGAGAAAGTAGTTTTGGATAGAATAAAAGAAATGGATGAAAAAGAAATGAGATTAGGATTATGATTGCTCTCTCTTCGAACAGAGAGTATCATTTTCCATTAAAATTTAAATTAAACTTCTTCGCTACCTAGTTCTCTTGAGTGAACACATTATCCGCTGAATCTTGGAATCTTGGAACCGTGTGGAGTTCCTTCGTCTCTGTGGAAGGTTGGAACAACTGGTTGGATGCAGGATGGATGGATGGGAGAGATGAGAGGGCAGAGCAATTTCATTTCTCTGTCGTTTCCACTATTTTTTGCCGGTGCTTTTTCATCCTCAAGTCTTTGTGGTAGTCGGATACCATTAAGGAAGAATGAAAGAGGGAAGTGGATGAGTTTTATTGTGTAAATAAAAATTTGGAAGGAGCATCCTCTTTCTTATTCTTATCTCTCTGAGGAAATAGAAATGGGAGACAGAATACTGAGTGTATTGTTTTCCCTGAGATGGGAAGGAGATTATGAATTTTTTAAGAATGTGGGAGGATTTTTGTAGGAAAGAGGTTGGGGTTTTTAGAGAATGAATGAATATTATAGAAAATGTGTGCGTAATGCCGTGGAATGCGTCATTGAAAAAAAATTAATTGACATTATTAATTAAACCTGAGATTGGGGTTTTCAGTAGGTTGCTTAGTCTGTTATAAGACTGTCGATAAAAATAAACTTGTAAATCTTACGACCGATTAGAGAGTTTCTGGGAATTGTTTACTTTACTTACGTGACTGTGACATTGGTTCATTAAGCTTTGTTCTGTCATTAGGAGTACCACTCGTGTGAGTGAAAGTGAAGAGGAAAAGAGTCAAATTAAACACGAGTGTATTTACATGAAGCTTGTGAGTTTGAATGGTGGATAGCGTAAGTGTGTGTGCTACACACACGGAGATGAACAAACAATAGAAGTTTTGTTACTTTCTCCATCTTAATGAATTTTGAGTAGAGAGCAATCATGTCATATTGACTTTCTACGTTTCTACTACTTCTTGCAGATCAAGTAATTAACTTTCTTTTTCTAGAAAAATCCCTTTCCTTGTTCCTGTCGGCTGGCTGAAGAGACTTGAAGTCAAGCGGAGCTCATTTGGGAGGACAGGAAAGATGAATGGTTATTTATTCCAGGTCACTGGATTCGCGATTCCCCAGAAAGTCTCCACATAGACCAACAAAAGCTTTACAATGTAGTTAAATACTTTTTGAGATTTCTTAAATAATTTTGCATCTTTCTTTGCACTGCTGCAGTGTACAAGGTTTTTATTTGAACGTTACTCACATATTTATATTTATGAAGAAAACTGGAGCAACCTTGCCAGCTCCGCTAATCCCTTCCTACACAGCGTAACATTGCAAACTTGCGAAATAAATGCCCCTGCAGTTTGACTGTAGTTCAGTTGACTTGAAATTTGAGAATGCTTCCTGGTGGAAGGAACCCGGAGAAATCTTTGAAAGACTTTAAGAAACTAACTGATAGTGATTTAGCCTTATTAGAGGAGAAAGTAAACTAGGAAATTAAGGAAGGACTTTGCTTGTGCCATTGATTTAGTTATAATGACATTATATTCGGTGAAAGGAAAGTGAGAAACTTGGGCATTAAAACAGAGGAAGCTTTGGAAACTCGTGTTTGACAGGGCTGAAAGTTTATCATAATGAGTAGGGACGCAGTATCCATTAAACTATGTTTAGTGTAAAGGCTTCGTTCGCTCCTGCTAAGCTACTTTGCAAGGGAGCTCGGAATAAATAAGGTTGTTCGAGGAAGAAGGGTAATTTGAGAATGAGTAGAGATGGAAATAAGGTGACTTTCACCACTGGACGATAATGGGTGAGTCATTACGGGTACGCAACAACGAAGAACGAAGAAGCAATAGATGAAGCCTTCATTCTCTCTCCATTAATCCATACAACTTTGGAACAAAGTAAACTTTGTAATTTGCTTTGAAACGAGCCACACACACAAAGAGGTTTCTGGGAAGGCGGAAAACGACACCGAAACACACAGAGACAAATACGCAAACACGAGCGTGAACTGATATTGTGGCTAAATAAGTCTCATGAAGATACCTACTTGCTTTCACTACACTTCTCCGATTAATTGTGTGATACGTGGAAGGATTACATTCCATTCCTGGGATTCTTCGTGACAGTTTACACGGGAGCAGCATATGTGACACAGTGTGTGAGTTCATTGATGAAGGCATTTATGGGCAATTAAGTAATGAGAGAGAAAGTGTTGATTATTTGATTACCTGGATTGGACGCGATGAGAAGGAGGATTGATGGGAAGACGAGAAGTCTTGTGAAGGAACGTGAAAGATGAGAGGTGTCCATTTTGAGGGTGAGAGGGATTATTGGGGAAGTCATTCGAGTTCCCATATTTCACACCTCTTCTTCTACACAACACAGTTACACACACACTTTCACCCTTCCCAACTGTGTTTATTTAGTGGTGGTGAGAGTATCTCTCTCTCTGGTCTGGTAAGTCTGGCCTTTATCGATCCACAACTAAGTTCATGTCTGTATCAAACTGGAATGGGTAGTAAAAGTGAATGCAGATGAGGTTCTCTTGGCCAGAACGGCCTTAAAACATTATTAAAGTTGTTAGGGCGCGGAGATTATCTCCATTCCGGGAAAGTAGATGGTGAATTTTAGGGACATGAGTGTGTGATTGTAGAGAGGACTGATCGGATTAATTGACAGAGTCCTTCCTTCCTTCCAGTTCCACGTTAATGGAGAGATGTTGGATGTAATGTGGGTCAAGTAACCTGTAACACAAAAAGGTTGAAGGTAGAGTGAGACAGGAAGTTACTATAAGAAAGTAAGTTAAAGTTACTATAAACAAGGTTAAGTCCGTAATAACCATTGGGCTCCGCATCTCTAGTACACATCCTTTTATTAGGATAACATCAAAAGAACATAATCATTTGCGTCACTATTTACTACACAGGATGAAGTTAGAAGAAGAAGGAAAGGATGGATAAGGTTGAAATATGATTGGTCATCATTTTCTCAACTCAACTGCATTTCCTCCTCTGTGGCTGTTCATTACTCGGGAGATAACTCAAAATGTGAGTTCTCTTTTGGGATAAATGGGAGTCTGTGTGTGAAATCCTCAATTGATGGTACAACTCTTGAGATCTGATGATTGCTTTCCTCGTCACATATTATCCAGTGAGGAGTAGTCAACATCGTTTTTTGGCTTTTCCCTGCCTGCATTTCTGCAGGGAGTTCCGCAATGCAGCACGAGGATAAAAGCACACTCGCAGATCACGAATTATTAAATGAACGGGGATAGATATTTATTTAAAGGACAAAGGGAAGTCTCGTGCTGAGTGAAACAAAAAAGTGTGGAGAGAGTCGAGACTACTCCTCGCAAAGAAGTGAATTAATATATTAATGTGTGTGTGTGTGTGTATGCTTTCAATGGAGAAAGTCAGAGGAAATTAGTAAAAAGGATTTGATTTAAATTTCGAAACGTGCATTGTGTCATTAGAGTGGAGTGTGGAATGTTGGATAATTAATTATTGTCTGTTGAAGGGACAAGGGACCTAACAGGTAGGCGAGGCCTTTACAAAGGCAAAGGGTATTGCGGAGAAGAAAGCAAGTGGAATATTCTCTGTGTCTGCAAAAAGCAAGAAGTGTCCCTAAGCTGCTGTCGGGTTATCTCTGGCCACCCTCCATCGCCTCGATTACCCGTCCTTTTGAATTCCAATAAATTGATACACGACTACAAGAGTCGCTCAATCCCGAGTGAGTGAGTATATAACGGTTGGATGAGTCTTAAGATGGGAGAGGCCCGGAGGAAGGAAGAAGGAATGGAGAGTGGAATTTCAGCTGCAGAAATGCATGCAGACAACTCAGATTTGGAAAGCAGAAACTTCACACAAAAAAGGAGAAATGGAGCCAACACATCTGAAAGGGAAAGTTGTGTCATGGCCAGGAGAGTTCTAGAGTTCTGCAAACTTAACACACACACACACACACATACACACACATTATATACAAAACTGCTGGCCGTACAGTAAAAGCTTCGGCCTTCAATGCTAAACTACACACAAGAGAGAGAATGCATTTGCAGACCACACGGGCCATATTCCATTTAAGAGAGAAGCCCAGGATTTCTCTGCATGAGCCATGAGATTCTTTAGAAAGTATCGGAAAGTAAAAGAAGAGAAGGACGACTGTCGGTTTTCCTTTCAACTCAAATGAAATACCAGGAGAAGCATTTCTGAAGTTATTAGGAGAGACACTATCTCTTATTTCAGTGGAAATAAAAGTACAATACACTTTTGTACTCTTGTGTAGACTGTCTCCATTTCCTAATTAGTCTTGGGTATGTTGTGTAGTAAAAGTAAAAGTGTGGCTGATGGGAGAGAGGAAGTCAATTAACCCAAACGTGTCATTAGTCGAAGAGAGTTTAAGGATTAATAACACAGAGCCTTGACAGTGTCTTGAGTCTTGAGTTTCTTGGGCTTATCTTTCCATCATTAGATTAGCCACACATCACATGGCCTTTCCGCTTCCTCGTAAACTGTTCGTTTCACCAACAAACCATGGGATTATTTCTGAAGGCCTTATTTGCGTCTTACGAAAGAAGAAGACTTGTGTGGGGATACTTTCATTTGAGTATTGCGTGTATGCAGTTGAGGGGAAGATATAAAGAGATTGTGTTGGGACACACAATAAGGAGTGCGTGTGAATGTAGTGGAGGTCTTGTGGTCAGACTGACTGACTGTAACCCTGAACCCCAGCTGGTAATCAGAGATAAGCATTTTTCCCCATGGAGAAAGTTTGATTGAGTCCAAGCACTCATCAATTATACACGGGGAGTGCAGTTAAGCTGCTTACTACGACGAGAGGTTACGAGAGACTTTTGTGCATTCATTTATGAGTTAACACAACTCCTGCTGCTATTGCTGCTGCCTCCAAGGGAAAGAATTTAATTAGACCAATTCTCTTTCAGAGACAACTCGAGCATAAAAAGTTCGGTATTAACATTGCGTGAGGGCACATACGTAAAAGTTTGTATGCAAACTGATCCTCGAAACTCTCCACGAATTCCCTATCCATGTTGGTTAGGTTTCTGAGGTTTCTTCGCGTGACTTATGGGTTCCCTACTACGTTGCACGTGGTTCGTAGCTCTGTGTATCGTGTGTCAATTATTGGGCAACCTTTGACCACAAGCGCAAGGGGAGAAAGTTCTCACAATCACTATGCATCGTCATGTGCTATTGAGTATGGAGTTTGTAGCTTCGTTAAAAAAGAACCGAGGCGATTGTGTGTAACTCATTCAAGCAGAATGAATAAATTGGTCGCAGTGAATTTCATTATTATTTCCACTTTCCATCCATGAATGTGATTTTGCTTTGTGAGTTGGAAGGAAAATCAAAGCTGAATGTAAAAATGTAAATGACGAGAATATGGAAATGGGTGGATTACTTTTGGATACGTAAATGGATGTTGTAGGAAGTATTTATTATCATGGGAGGAAATGGGTTGCGCACTTTGGAGATAAAAGAACTGAAAGAACTAGTTGAAATCAAAGTGAAAGCAGCAGCAGCGTCGTCGTCGTGTTTTGTATTCAAAAAGGAGAGATGGATCAAGCGGGAGGGAGCTCTCCTGTTCGCTGTCATTTGTAAAAAGGATCGGGAGAGTATTTTGTATTTTGTATTTTGTAGTCGAATGGATTTGGTGTACAACAGCTTTAACCCTTCATGCATGTAATTCTTTAAGAACTGAGCACACATTCCACGTACATATCATTGCAGACTCTTTGAGAGATAACCAACCGTCATATTCCCTATTCCCCTGTGTCTCTCGCTCCTTCACTGAAAAAAGCTATAAAAATGGGAATTTGTTAGTTCTGCATCGTCTCACTTTTTACAACAGAAAGCTTCTTTCACTATTATTGTTGTGTAAGCTGGATTGTCCTCCTTACGAGAGTTCCCTCTTCCACAGACTTAACTTAATATTAAATGCTTTTACTTTCCTACATTTCCAAAGAGGTTTTGTGTCTTTCCTGAGTGTGTACCTTTAGTAAGTTTGTGGACCGTTCAGAGGTTTACATAAACAGGAGGAGAATTGTTTAAAGTACATAGCAGTCTTTTCGTCAATCTTTTAGCTGGAGAAAGCTGTATTTTAAAAACTGCACAACCTATATTGTAATTTGCAATTTAACAAAGTTTCTTTAAAGTGTTTTTATTGCCTTTCATTTTAATGCTAGTTGCACTCGTCTAAAAGGTTTGTGCAAATTTAATGAATGCTTTCTCAAGGAGAATGTTACTAACCAGGTTGTGGAATTGTTTAAACTGCAAAGGAATAAAGAATCAAAGTATTAGTGTGTGTGTGAGTGAAAGTAAAAACCGTAGCAGGCAGCAGGGAAAGAAGAGAAAGTCGGGGAAATGTATGAGTGTAATTTGATATTCATGTAATATTTGCATGGACAACCACAGACACAGAGCAGAGCAAAGACACACACACACACACGTACACACGTATGCTCTGAGGAAGTTTAATAAATATCGAAAGAGAGTAAAGAGGAATATGTAAATATAGAGGGAAGTAAGTTGGGTTGTTTGGGCAGAGCCCATATTTCGAAGCAAATAAAAATGGTCTCTGGTCGGATGCACAATATACTGTGGGAGGAAATCAATGTCACATTTTATAGCCTGAGGACTCAAGGGATGCCAAATCCAAAGCCACAATCAAAAGAGAGAGAGAGAGACTAGGAGACTGAGACTGAGAGTATAAAAGAAAAAGAGTATAGAGGTTCATGAGTCACTATTATCATCATCATCATCATTCCGAGATGGGCTCCTCCAATGCCCCAATACTGCAATTTAATAAAATCTGTTCTGTGAACTTTCAGAACAATACACAGCGAAAGGGAGTGTGTGCAAAGTAAAGTTCAAAAACTGCCTTCCACATGTTGCGATTCACTTGGTGGCTCACACTTTTCTACTTGGCTCGATATCATTCGTCTGCCCTCCCTCTCCCTTTGAGCCCTTTTCAATAGAAATGAAACTATTCGTTTTGTGGAGAGACAGGAATATTGAAATGATGTGCTTTCACTGCTTTCACCATCAAACTCCATGACGCGACCCTTCC
>JAQGAD010003351.1:0-10526 GCA_034696625.1 Isotomurus palustris
TTTAAGATGATATATTATAACATTTTATCCACATCAAACAGGCAATCTTTAACAAACGTACTTTAAGATGATATATTATAACATTTTATCAATCAAAGTCATACTTACTTACTACCGAATAGGTAATATATGTCATCAATATCATGAACATAAAATGCAAACATACACAGAGTTTAATTAAAAACTGAAACTTTTACTTGTATGCTCCATCTCCCTTTGTCCTATTCTCTTTATATCCAAATGCAGTTGCATTACTGTTGGTAGAACCACCAGGATTAGTGCTAAAGTCATTTAAATCGAGATGATTACTGTTGCTACTGGTTGGATGTGCCACAGCAGCTGCAGAGTTCCGTCGAGTGCCAGCAGCGCTAGTGGATGTTGACCCTTGCTGATCCAACACTAACTGTAAATCTTTCATTTCTTCCGCTGGTAAGTCAAACTGAGGACTTCCGAAGAAACAGGCATTTCTTTCTGGAGAAATCTGATACCCAGCAGCGCTTGCTGCACTATCAACATCGCTGTTGCTATTCCCTGTTGGTGATAACTCTCCATTCGAAGGAGATGAAGCAATTCTGCCCCTTCCTGATCGAGGGACATAATTCTTCAGAGTTAACTGATGCTGCAGATTTAGTATTTCCAATTCCAGTTTGTGGTTCATTTCCTTCACACTCTCGTACTTCTTTTCATACGACTGCAAAATGAAAACTACTGCATGAATTTGTCGACTGCACAAACGCACCTGAGCGAAAAACAAGGTTAAGTGTTTACCAGTAATTGGGCTTGATGCTCCGAGGCTATTTCTTTGAAGTTTTTATCTTGTTCCATAATAATCGCCTCCCGTTTTTCTAATTTCTTTTCCAAGTCATTAATCATGCCTGATGCCACTTCGCATTGAGACATTTTATTTTCCAGCATTACCCTCAACCCTCTTATTTCCTCTTCACACGTGTGCTTCAAATCTTCCATCTCCTCTCTAAGGAATTTTTGAGTTTCATACGGAGGATCTAACGATTCTTGTGTTCTCCTCAGCAGCTCCCCTAGCAGGAGGATCTCCTTCTGACTAGCGTCGTACGCCATTCTGAGCTCAGAATTGACGCCTAGATATCTCTGCAAATGTTTGATTTCATTCTCAAGTGAAAACAAATCAGCCTTTTTCTGGTCTGACTCTTTTTCCAAAGCCAAGAAACGCTCATGGAGCCTAGCGTATTTGATTTCCATTTGAATTCTCTCATCCTTCGATTCTGAAATTAGTTTTCTAGATGCTTCTAATTTCGATTCCATGTCTGTGACAGTTTCCTTCAGGTCATTTTCCTTTGAAAGACCCATGCTCCTCTGGTTAGTAACTTCTTTCTTCAGCAAGACGATTTCTTTCTCGAGGTTGTGCATTTCCCTTGCCTAAACAATAAACCGCATTTAGTACAGCCTACGTCAAAACTAGATTATTGTATAAAAATAGAAAGACCAAAAAGCCCACATACCATTTTGTTGTTTTGTTCCTCCACCATTAACATCTTACGACACTTCCCAGCAAGTCTTCTGTTTCTCAGTGCATGAGCCTCTCTTCTGTGTCTTTCGAAGAGAAGCTGTCCATGTAATAATTCTACTTGTCCTCTTAACATCAACAATTCGTCACCTTTTCCCTTGGAATTGTGTAATGCAGCAGCTTTTGAGAGACATAAATCCAACAATAAATGCGGCGACGGGATAGTCCTACTTTCGACCGGAGGAGAAAGAACAGTTGGGAGAATTTGTTGGAAAAGATGTTCATACGGTAGCTCTTGTTCATGCTGAGGGGCTACAACAGAAGCATTATTTACTGCCTCCACATTTTTTGCACTGATCTCGTTTGATGTAGTCTTATCTTCAACTGGCTGTGAGGTGTGTTCTATTTATGGATAAGAAACGAATTTAGTCCATATAATTACTGATTGAAATTAAGTTAATGCTACGGGAAAACAACCTTCATAGTCTCCATCTTCCTCTGCAATAGTTTTCTTGATGTCCGGGCAAGAACAGGATCGCTTCAATACCCTTCCCCGCAATTGCATGAATCCAGATGAACTAGAGGGAGAAGTGCCAGGCGACGGTCCGAGAGAGGAATTCACAATTCCAAGATCTGTGCCTGGTCCACATTGACTATGAAACCTCAGTCTACTGACTCTCTTAGCGAATGCCATTATCTCTTTATGGTCAGCCATATGAAGTCCTCCTTCAGCACAAGTGCTGGGCTGGCATTCATCCACTCCAGAAGATTCCTCATCCAAGGTGATTAAGCTCAGGTCTGGATCGATAAATCCTTGTCCAGCATTAAACGATGACGGCATATTTGGGCCAAGCATCGGTGTCAACGGCCCTCCACCTCCCATAGGTCTATCCAGAAAGTCAGACACAGCAGGTGAGGGCTCAGTCTCAGTTAGCTGTGATCCATTAATTCCCCCCGGAGAAGACTGGTGAATAATTGTGATGGGGCTCGGAATACTTCCCCTTTTAATTGAGTCACTTCGTGTACTCGTTCCACTTGTCAGTGTTGCTGAACTAGGGGAGGACTCTAACTGAATATTTCCAGACTGTTGTTGTAGCTGGGACTGTTCAATATGGACCTGAACAAACGATTAAATATATACTAAAAGTATTCAGCCATAAAAATGAAAATATAAATCTTTACACACAAAGATGAACAAATCACACAAATAACTGCAAAAGCAGTGATAATTAATTATGCAAGCCAACAAAATATAAATAATCCAACCTTCTGAAGCCTTTGGAACAAAGCGGAGTCCCGTCTAATTATAGGAGCGTTGGAGTCAAATATAGAATCCCTTCTAGCAAGTGCATACCCTCCTCCACCCCCGGAAGTCAGAGGAAACTCTGAGCCTCCAGCTGCATTGTTATTTATCGCAGGCAAAGGAGAGGAAGGAACGGAGTTTCCTGGAGTAGAGGTAAATCCAGATCCTGAGGAATTCGTTGAATGCAACTTTCCATGTGGCGATGCTTGGTATTGGTAATGTTGGGATTGCTGGACATTTCCGAAGTTTAGTTGTTGTACAGCGGCTGCTGAACCAGGTAGAGTTGGAGGCAACTTAAAATAAATTTTGTCTCTATCCTAAACCAAAACAAAGCGTCGTGCACCATTCAAGTGAAACCACAAACCAGGACAAAAATAATAAAATATTGTTATAAACAGCTTTATACAGCAGTGCAAACCTTTTTGAGTCACTCTCACAGGTCACTCAATAATACTAAGACTATCATGATGAAATAAAATCCAACTTACTTGGCAAAATAATGGGTCACACAACTGAACGACAATAATAAACTGAAATTTGAAACGAGATAATTTACCTTAATAGGAGTATTTTCAGGCGTAGCTTCCATTGCCGTTTCTGGCGGAGAGGTTGTAACTTTGTTCACGATTGCAAGAGAAGGAACAGGTGTAGGTGGTTGAGTTCCGACTACTGATGTTACTGACATAGGAGTACCAGGAGCTGTAACTGATGAGTCGTCAATAAACGCTGCTAAACTCGTAAGTTCAGAGCTTCTTGCCACCGATTGGGCGATCAATGAGGAAGGAGGAAGTTTAAGAATGGAAGATTCGGAAAGAGCAGCTGAAACAGAATTAAAGGAATTTGATGCAGAAGTATCAGCTTGAAGGGCAATGTTGTGCATCGGAAGTTCTGATGATGACGACACTCTTTCCACAGAGTTCAGTCGCGAAAAAGTAGGCGTTATTTCTTCAGGAAACGACGACTCGTAAACATCCAGCGAGATTTTAGAACATTCTGCTATGACTTCGTGATACTCTTTGCTTTTCCATCGGGCAGGAATCAATTCACTGTCCCTAGTAGCCGTAACAAGCGCAGGATGCATTTTGACTTTTTCCAACATTGGCTAAAGGAAACGAAATTTTTACACATGATCGAATTATGAATTTAGGAAAGAGTTTACCATAATTGTGTGAAACAAAACGGTTTTCTTTTCACCAGAACCAAAGTTCTGTCTCAGATACGACAGAAAGTTACAAGGAAACATGGCATACAGCCTATGGAAGAGCGAGTAAAGTCCAACTTGAAGATGAAGTAAATGCTCTTTTGGAATATTGTGCGTTATATGAGCCCAAGTAGCTATTCGACTAGAATGGCATTACAAATTAAACGCTACAGAAAATCTTACTTTCAATAAGACGAATTCTCGTTGATATTTGCTTACCCAAAAACATCGAATACTTCGCTGATGAGGGGTGTGATGTATGTGGGAATCGTTGGGATTATCATGATCACTGCTAGTAGTCCCGTCATCAAAACCACCACGTCGGTTTCCGTCTACTCAACACACACGTCATTTTTCAAGAAACAAGAAATAACGAATTCTACGATTTAAAACACTTCAAAAAATACCTTCAAGAGCTTAGTAATTTCCTTGAACAAAGAGTTTGAAGTATTTGGAGC
This sequence comes from Isotomurus palustris, assembly GCA_034696625.1. Lineage (NCBI taxonomy): Eukaryota > Metazoa > Arthropoda > Collembola > Entomobryomorpha > Isotomidae > Isotomurus > Isotomurus palustris. Next base: position 4,446 of record JAQGAD010003351.1, read on the forward strand.
GATTTTGTACAGCCACGATGGTTGCTTTGCCACAACGTGACCCAAAAAAGTCAAAGTATGTTTCTTAACGTCCTTCGATGTCGAGCGTATTCCTTCGAACATCCTGAATCACAAACAACCCAAATATTTAAAGCAATTTAAGAATGATAAGAATCCGGCATCATGTCATTCTTACTTATCAATGAGAAACTTATCATGCGGCTCTCGAGAAATGCCACACAAGATCTCCGCACATCTTATCGATCCAGAACTTAAATAGTATTGGAACAATCCTCCCACCAACCAACTGTCCGTCACTGTTCAAAAGCCACATTAGTTAACTTCTAGTTATCGTTATTTCAATCACAACAATCAATATAATTAAAATTCTGGACGATTCTTACAGCTGTTGAAATTCTCATTTATGACGTCCTTAATCTCTTGTGCAACTTCGGGATTATTAGACTCCAGGAGTTCGAAAAGCTGTGTGACATCGAAATCCAGGGTAGCCTGCACCCCACCAGACCCCCCTCCAGGGCCTCCCCCAACGGTAGTTGCGCTCATCTCGTCCCCAAAATGTCACCACCCCGCATGGACAAGAACAGCAGATGCCTTTGTGTAAAGTAAACAACAACATGCATTCAGCCGAGTGAGATTTTGGGTGACCTTGTGCTTTCCTCTCGCACCGGGATTCTCTTGTTTTATTCTATGCAACTCAAACTCGAGTTCGAGTCCCATCAAAACATTGCATGGATATTCCTTTCCGAAGATATGAAGTCGAAGTGTTTATTGTGTGGGGACGACGTTTCCTCGGGGGGAAGACGGGAAAAGGACCCATTAATTGTCGCGTGGGACAAGGAGTCTATTTCCATACTGGTGTCTGTGCTGTTCCAGTCGACGGCAGGGAAGGAAGCTGCAGAAGCAGTGCTGAGGAATGGGGAATATTGCAACCAGTGCTGCATGCGTTTCAGGGACTTGTCGTTGGTTTACAAGATTTTCTCTAACGCAAGAATGCGAATGAAAAAGTTGGTTGAAGACATTGTAGAAGATTTTTCAACTCATGTTGAGAAAATCAAACGAAGAAAGCAGGCAATTGGAACATTGGAAAAGTGTTTGAGAGTCGTTTACAATGGTGAGTGTGGCAGAGAATATCCTGATATTTGGCAGTAGTAAGTATTAGTTGTTCTTGTTAATAAGCTGGCTGTACTGTTTTTGTTTGCGTAGGACTAAAGCAACAAGAATTTTCTCAGAACGAATGCGAAGGAGTCGAATTTGCTGTACCTGTACCTACAACTAGTAGTGTCGACACTGTCGACGATGAAGAGATGTCAATCGTTTCTTTGCATCAGCAAGGGATGGGCGACAATTCTACTATCCCTTCTCACTCTCAGTACTACGTAATTAAAGACGAATTAGAAGACTTGTCACATGATGAAGATTTCTTTAGTGTTTTGCATGTAGACTGTGATGTAGATTTGGATGTAGAGAAATCCGTAGGAATGAACGAGTCTACCGAAAAGTTGGCTACTGATCTGGACAATAGTTCAGATTTCAAAATCATTGGAACTTCGAGCGTACATAGAAAGCGCAGTTTACGAGTTTGTAATACAATTGAAAGCAAAGAAGTCATAAATTCTTGTATGGATGTTCTTGACGATGATTATGACCCTCATGAAACGAAGTCAAAGCGTCCGAAAAGGAGTATAAGGAGACAGAGCATGGAAGAAGAAGTTAGTTCTGACGTACCGAAGTCACCTAAGCAAGATCTTGAGCAAGATTCATATAACATAGATGATTTTCTACCGTCAGAAAATGAGCAGGGTGACGATTATGAATCCGATCCAGAGTTTTACAAAAATGAAAGAAACTCTACAACCAGAAAAGATCTAAAGAGTGTAAACAATGCCTCAGCTAGTTCTCGCGACTGCGGAATAAATTTACGGAAAATTCATTGTCGCTTTGAGGGTTGTAAAATGAAGTTTGTCAAAGAAATTTTCATGGAGGCTCACTACAAAAAGAAACATTTAGGTCAGTTTTAACTTATTAATTCTTTAATGAAGCATCCAATAATGTAATAAAGTTATAATACAATCAATCCTACTTATACAATTTTAGGAGACCCTAAGCCTTATCAGTGTTCTGAATGTGTCTCAAAGTTCAGAGATCACGCAGACTTCACAAGACATTTTAACAGCGTCCACGGGGAGAAAAAAATTAATTTTAAGTCTAAAGCCCCTGACTCTGGTTGTAGTAAAAGTGCAACTATCTCAGAAGAAAAGCTGCGTAAGTTTCCTGTGGAATGTCGTAGTGAAGAGTGTAGCAAGAGATTTTTCTCCAACTTGCATATGGAAGGTCACTACAATAAAGTCCATTTGGGTAAGAAGAGCTCAGCTATTATTACTTTTAGCACTAGTTTATTGTATCATTGTTAAAAATATTATTTATCATATGTATGGTTGTGGATTTTCGTAGGTATTAAGGTTAAACCGTATCGATGCGGACTTTGCAAAGAAGCTGGTAAAGAAGAGAAGAGATTCCACGACTATTTCGATTTGAAAAGACATTATCGCCAAGTTCACCAGCAAGTTTTATCAGATGATAATTCTGATAATTTTAAGTGCCAGCAATGCAAGAAAGTTTTTGGAATGAAAACTGAACTGATTCTGCATATTTCCATAAAACATAAAGAAAAGCCTCCAGGGGTTGTTTGTCCAGTTTGCACTAAAATTCTTCCCACTTCGGAGGCAGTGGACACCCACAGACAAAAATTTCATGAAGGAAGCAACCCTTACAAGTGTGAAGACTGTCCGAAAATATTTCACACGGGCGTGTCACTTAGAAATCATGTCAAGCACATTCATCCACCACCAGGACGTGTTCAATGTTCTATCTGTCAAGACAAGTCATTCCCATCAGACAGTCACTTAAAGACCCACGAGTATCTTAATCATCCGGAACTGAGAGGAGCGACTTATAAGTGCGAGTTTTGTGAAGCAATATTAAGCAACTATTACCAGCTAAGGGAACACAAGATAGCCGTCCACCCGGACAAAGTTCATGTGAAGATTCATTCATGTCCAGTTTGCAGCAAAGTCTTCAAACGACTTCCAGACCTTCATAACCACAAGAAGAAGCATTCTGCTCCTGGTGAAGCACTGTGCAAGTGCGCCCTGTGTCCGAAGAGCTTCCAGACATTACGTTTACTCAAGTCCCATGAAGAATCCCATGCCGGACTGAAACACATCTGTTACATATGTGGCAAGCAGTTGAAGAAACGAGATCATTTACTAAGGCATATAAAAACTCTTCATTCTTTAGACGAAGATGTTGAGCCAAGCAATCGCTGAAAGCAGGCTGAAGTCGCTGACGCGTTGAAGCAGCCTGAAAAGCATGCGGATCCGAATATTGAAGCACGCTTCCTTCCAGAAGTAGAACTAATTAGTTTTGATGTGTCGACAGCTGTATAAAGGAAGAAAGGAGAATAAAATTAACTGCATTTTCCTTGCAATACATTCTATGCATTGCTCAGTATTGTTTTTCATAAAACTCTCGTATTTTCTCATTCTCTATTTCACTATGGACTTCGAGAGAAAAACCAGTGCATGCTTATTGGGTAGTTGGGGTTTGTTGTAGCGGGAGTGAACTCATCCTAGATCTCCACCGTAAAAACCTGCTGTTTTTCTGCAGTTTTTCTGCTTCGCAAAGCGATGAAATTTTCGACGAGGAAGTGCCTTCTGTGTGGAGAAGGAACACCCACAGGAAGTAAGAGAAAGGAGGACCCGCTTATCGCCACCTGGGACAACGAGTGTATTACTGTGTTGGTGTCTGTACTGTTTCAGTCTCCTGAAGGGAACGAAGTCGAAGATGTTCTCAGAACTGCAGGGTACTGTGATTCCTGTAAGCTCAATTTACGCGACTTGTCTCTTGCTTACAAGATCATCTCCAACACAAGACGTAAAATGGCCAAGTTAGTGGAAAAAGTTGTCCATGATGTGTCAACTCATTTGGCGAAGGTTTCTCAGTCGCGGAAGTCGAAGGCTAAGGGTTTTGCAGAGGCAGTCGAGCTATTGTTCAGAGGTAAATATATTTAACTTTAACTTCTGTGTTCATAAGTAATAAATCTGATGCGAAGGATTCTCTGCTTTTTAGAATTGCAAGAAGAAGACTGGACTTTGCAGACCTTCGAATACATCGAGACAGCGGTTCTGAGAAATTTCTTAAAGGAACAAGTTCCACTCAATCCATTAATTATTGATCCACTGCTTGATGCGTCGACTTCTGAGGGGGTTAAGAGTGACGCCTCTGATCTTGACCTAGTCTTTATTAAGGAAGAGGCTGAAGAATTTGGGACTGAAGAAGATCTTACGGAAGAAACCGGCATAATTTTTCCGTTCGATCTACCTTCTGTGTCTGAGAAAATAGATGAGGATGTAGTAAATCGCAAGAATAGTCTCGGTGTGGGTTCAAATCAGTCTGAAAGCAAGGAAGCCGAGTCACTGGAGGTTGTGGAAAGTCAAGCTGATAGAGATGCATTAGACAGTGATGCTTGGAACTGCGGGGACTCGGACTATAATCCGGTGGAGTCAGACAACAGTGATAAATCTGTACAGGAACAGGAATCAAACGACGAAGAATACAGCCCTCCAGTTTCTAAAAAGCACAAATCTAAATCAACTGCAGAGAATGAGATTCGTGTTAAGAAAGATAACGCTGCTGAAACATCATCAAAGATTAACAACAAAAGACAAGCACAAAAGTCGAAATCCTCGCCATCAAAATGGCCACCAAGACGTACAAAACAGAAACCTAGAATGTCAGCGGAGCAAATGAAAAGAAGTCTTGAAGAATTTCCCATAGCATGTCGTCACGATGATTGTAACAGAAGGTTTCGCTCTGAAAAGCGCATGGACGGTCACTTCAACAAGTATCATTTGGGTATGAAAAACAGGAAATAGCGTATTTATATTTATTTTTCAATATATAAGGTTTAACCCGAATTTCTTTTCTTGGGTTTTGCAGGAGATCTTGAAACCCCTTACAGATGTACACTTTGTAAGAAAGAAGACGGTAGTAATACTGAAGAGACAGTCGGTTTCAAACTCTTCGCCGCTTTGCAGAAACACGTCCGTTCATTTCACAAGACAGTATTCCCATGCGACAAAGCCAGCAAATCCAAGTGTCCACACTGTGGAAAATTTTTCAGGTCTTCCGTTCATCTTGATGCTCACATGTCTTCAAAACACGAGAAGAAATCTCTCCACGATGAGACTTGTGACGTTTGCAGAAAGCGTTTTCCGTCGATTGAAGAAATGGAAACTCATAAATCAAAAATTCATCAAGGAAAGTACCCGTTTACTTGTGAAGATTGTGATAAGATTTTTGCAAGTGCTGTCTCTCTTCGACATCATGTTAAGCAGCTTCATTCTTTACAAGATCGCGTCATGTGTGAAATATGTACAGACAAATCGTTTCTTACCAAGGAAAGACTACGATTCCACGAGTATGCCAATCACCCGGAGCTTCGAGGAGCTAAATTTCACTGCGACCCATGTAACATTACTTTCAAGAACTACTATTATTACAGAGACCACAGAATCGAATTTCATCCGGAACTAGTGAAAGCCAAGGATTATAAATGTTTGGAGTGTAACAAGACTTATAAAAGGAGTAACCAATTGTCAAGCCACCTTTTGCGAATGCATAGCTTGAACAGGGAGAAAACGCACAAATGTTCTCTTTGCCCACAGGCTTTCATATCCCTGGTATCATTGTTGAACCACGAAGAACGACATTCAGGGTTGACGCATATCTGTTATACATGTGGAAGTCAGTTTACTTCTCAAAGCCATCTAACAAAGCATATGAAAACTCTTCATGCAGATGGAAGTAATGCAGGTCCAATAAAGCCGAGGAGACCCAAGAAAAGTCAACCATTGCACCCAACATACGCCGAAATGCAATCTACTTCTAATTCTAATGCTGAGATTGAGCCAGCAATTCAACCCGTCAACGCAGATGCCAATTCATCATCAACAGCTGGAGAAGTTTTGCCGAATGTTCCTGAGCTTGTTCTTGTAAATTCAACTGTTGCTGATTCTTAAG
>JAQGAD010003352.1:0-10526 GCA_034696625.1 Isotomurus palustris
ACCCTGAAGTACCCAGGCAGTGTAATAGTAAATGTGGAACATGAATTTCCCGTTTATAAACCCATGCTCACGCAAATAATATAATTTTATTATTTGGCTTTCAAATCCATGCTAACTCTAGTAGAAAGTAATCCATTCATATCTAACTACTTTGCCTTCAAATTTTGTAACTAACCAATGGTTATCTGGAATCAATTCTGACAAATGTGTTCTGTATCCCTGTTAGCACTTAGCACAGTTATTACCTATTTATTCATGTATAAAAATTTTCGAATAATAATGGATGGTATTGGGGTTATCAAGGATTTTAGAACAGCAATTTACACGCAAATAACTTGCTATTGATCGAACTGACTCCGAATTAATTATAGCAGTGGAGTAAAAAAGAGTAAGTGGTGCGTAGGGTGTGCGTGCACTGGCACTGCAGGGAAGCTCAGGTAGAAAGACCTTTTTGAGAATTAAAAGGGGAAGACAAAGGAGACTGCAAGTTTTACATTCACTGTACGAGGATTTCTCCAGCAAGGCCGAAAGTTGACGATGAGTGGGTGACATCGGGAGGTAGCACTTTGACGAGGGCGCCGCTTGCAGTTTTTAATGATATTCCTGGCCGTCCTAAAATCACCAAATCATGACAAATGCACAATAACAGACCAGCGTGAATAGAAAAAATGACCTAACCTGGACCTCGGGACCTCTTGGTTTTACTCCGTCAGCGTCTTTCGTGTCACTTCCGGTAGGTCCGGAATTTGCTGGTGGAGACGACATCGTGAGAGAATAGGATATCAAACAGAGAGAGAAGTTGCGACGAGAAATGATCAACGACCAACAATGCATATGATTGCGTGCCAACTGTGATGAAAATGAGCTCTACTTCATTGAAAATTCACTTGAGTCTTGAGATGGTGCGACAGTCGTCAGCTGATACTCCACGGTTTGTCAGAAGAGCTCAGTCTCTGGCTTTATGAAACTTGTTTCCCTGTATAAATCATCTTATCATGGGACGATTATCATCCTGAGCAATCAACTTAGATCCGTTACAAGTGAGCAAGGCCAACGACGATCCAAGCTGGCCAAGCTGGGTTGACTGGCAAAAGACGAGCAAATACGAAAGAGACGAAATTCAGCAAAGATTAATTATAAAATGCCTAATTTTTCTGAACTAGGATTTGATTGGACGGGATATATTCCGCACAAAATGCAGGCTCGTCTCAGAGAACCGTACAGGATTCTGCTATTCGTTCAATAATCAACGGCAGTTCTCAGATTCGACTTCAGCATACGAATAATTGTACAATTTGTTAGAAGCGGCGGCATTATCTCGAACGTTAGTGGGAAGCAAGCCGGCAATCTTGAGTTTCTATAAGGAAATTGCATTCGCTACGAGGATCAGGAGCTTCAGGAGATGCTTAGTTGAATGTGACGCAGTCCTTAGTAGTGAGGATTTGGTTGGACGGGATATAATCCACACAAAATGCTGGCTTGTCTCAGAGTCCCGTACAGGATTCAGCTATTCGTTCAATAATCATTGATTTTGATTATTAATCAAGGGCAGTTCTCAGATTCGACTTCATCATCCGAATAATTGTACAATTGGTTCTAAGCGGCGGCAATATCTCGAACTTTAGTGGAAAGCAATTCGGCAAGCCAAAATATATTGCCGGAAACTGGAGTGGCAGACCCTTCTACTTCAGGCTGCCGCACCCGAATGCAGGATGTAAGTTGTAGCATAGTATCACTAACAACAGGTTACAAAACATTTCATTGGTTGTAAAACCAACATTGTTTCCAGTTCATAGCAGTGTCGAACGATGATTTAACTGATCACCCTAAGATGAGAAGGCAGGCTTGCAAGTATACTGGCAAGTCAAGAATTTTTGAGGTTATTTGCCCTTTCAATGGATGCACGAAGGAATACATTCGCGACCAGGCTCGTTTGGTGAAAGCGTCGGTGTCCACGCGATATATAGTTTTACAAACATAGGTATGACAAAACATCGCCAACCTTGATGGCGTTCTTCTAGTTTGCTGCTATCGAATAAATATCCCACAGGAGGATTTAAACTTGAAATTTGTTCTTGTTATATTAAGTTACTTATTTTCTGGGTGAGCGCACGTAGGTAAATTGGGAACTGGGGTCTTACCGTCGACAATAACTGGGAGTAGTAGACGACCAAGTTTTCATACAACATCCGCAGATGCTTACGTGTTTTATTGGATTCGAATTTATCTTTCCTTATTTAAGTTTCATTCAAGGGGGATTAGAACAGCAACGTGTAAAATTGGACCGAATGCATCAACAAGCAATGGTTCGTTTGCTGTGTTTTTACCTAACCTAATCAAATTAACCTTACGTACACACAAGAAGTGCAGCACGGCTTTAATAGGCACCACCCAAAATCAAGCTTTATCAAACCCATGAAACAACTTCTTAAATGCTTGGGAACTTCGAAGTGTGCTCGAAGTTCGAATGCATCCATCCCTGCAGGGGGCTTACATTAGAGGCTTTCACTTGCTTTCACTTCCTGTTACTGCAATCGATTGATCAGGTGGATCGATCGTTCTGTGGCTGTGACTTGGCTTGCACGGATGGCTTGCATAGATTGTTTGGCAGCCGAGCCGAGCCGATACGGCAGTCCCACTTCGCCACGATCAACTTATATTAGTTCAGACTTTTCAGTACAAGGTTATCATACATATTATTTCAGTCCGAACTGCTGGGTAATAGGAGCAGATTCTATAGATAGCGGAGGAAAAACAAAATGGTGATTATTCAATTTTGTGGTAAGTTGACAATTTATTGGATGAACACTGCCCATTACACCTTACCTTGCCAATGAACCCGTTCGCATTGGTCCATCTTTAGCCTCCTGCGAATTACGACCAGCACCACCACCAGCCGCCAACTAATTGATTTGCTATGTTGAATGTGAATTGATTAGGTTAGGTTCATGTTTGGAAGGTTTGGAATTGTCCTGGACCTGATTGAAACCAGTCCATACCAAGTGGATCGATTGATGTCGCGAATTTATCATTGCTGTGGGATTCGGTGGATTTACGCCATTTCTCCCACCAACTTCACCAAATCTAACCAGATGCATAGCTCGATTTGACTGTTCAACCATAATGGTGGTAAATGGATTGCAGACGAGTTCTAATAAGCCCAGTTTGATACATATCTCTTTCGCGCCTCTGCAGTTACTTGATCGTAGTTTGTACAATTTGTGCACGTCAAGATTCAGTCGAGTTTCATAAGAAGGGATAAAACGATGTAAGATCATTTACACGATAGATTCACCAACGAGTAAAAGTCGTACTACACTGTGGAAAGCAGAATTGATCTCCATAATGAACGGGATTATATTTGACACCTTATTTGGCTAAGCGAATGGAGATGCTTTTAGATAATAACATGCTACTGTGGATAGAAAAGTGCCAGACGTTGACAAGTCGTATTTATGGAGAGAGGGCAGGTTTATGGAATTCCAAGAATCATGCAGGCTTCTGATGGTGGTGACCACTATTTGTAGCTTACTGATTCCTGGCGTTCCATGTAAGACATCATCTTTCACATCTCGGGTATCCTTCCATCTAACTTACTTACTTGCCCTTTCCATACCGATCCTTTTCCAGGAGCTCATCATGGCCGGAATTGCAAAAACTTGTACGCTTTTAATCCTGTGACCGAAGTTTCAGCTGAATGTTTCCACAAATTATTCCTGGAACAGAGGAATCCACTAACAGCATCGGTGAACATCGATACAATTGTCGTACCACCACCACCTGATCCTCAGGAAGAACCAAACCACAGTTGAGGCTAACCTGACGGGTGGCCGAAATTATTAATATCTTTTCGTGAACATGAAGTTTCGTGTGGAATAATTCCCTTCCAAGCAAATCCTCACAACTTCCGGACTGCGTGAAATTCGACTAAACATCTCCGGATCCTCTAGGACAATGCCATTTCCCTGCAGAAACTCAAGCTTGCAGCACTGCTTGCTACTAACGAGCGAGATAATGCCGCCACTTCAAATCGGCAAATCTTTCGCAGTCCACGCACACATTTCAATTATTCGTGCAATGCAATAAGATCTGAGAATTGCCGTGGATTATTGAAGGAATAGCAGAATCCTTCACTGGCCCCTGAGACGAGCCAGAATTTCGTGTGGAATAATTCCCTTCTAAGCAAACACCCACAACTTCCGGACTGCGTCAAATTCGGCTAAACATCTCCAGATCCTCGTGAACAATGCTATTTTCTTGGGGAAATCGAAGCTTACAGCAATGTTTCAACTGTTTTGTATAAATATCATATGAGATCTGTACTGAAAATGACTTTACAGCTCTCTGCTGGACTCCACCGGACTCTTTGCAGTGTCCAGAATTAACTTAACTTTTGACTGAGTGTTACAACTAAATTTTTGTTGGATTGAATTATAAATATTCAAGGTTCATGACAAATGTGGACAACTTTAGCTACAGTAATTTTAAGCAATGTTCCAACGAGCAAGATTCAAAGCAGATAAATTAGGAGGAGCATCTGTCGAAGCAGCAGCAACCGGTGCAGTTGACTTCGCCATGCGAACCTCAAAGATTTATACCCATTTTGTACTGTCATATTTCACACTTGCTGCAATGCAGGACGTTACAGTGATTTCCAGACTTCCCTCACACTTCCAAGAATACCGGTCTGGATGCTTGTAGGAAACATTAAAATTGAATGGTCCGGTAAATATCTCAGTTTGCTTCGCCTTGATTTTGGGGCTAATGCAATTTATGCAGTACGACAGTGTGCATAAATTGCATTATCCGACGGTCTTTTTCCTTGTGGTTGTGTGTAATTGAAAAGCAGGTCAATATTTTCATAATTGCAACTCATGTTCAGGAAGATTAGCAATGGGAAAGTTGGTGGGGTGCTCACAGTCATCATTCGCTTCCTCGCTCGATCGTGCGCTGAATCGCTGAAGCTGAACCTAATCTAAGTCGTTTAGCTTCTTTTTAACCTAGCCTAACCAAACTAACCGCAAGTATTCTATTAAGTATACAAAATATTATAAAATAAATTCTAAAAAACCGGTCCCTCTGTGACTTCCTTTCTCTTCCCAACAGAACACCTCCTTTCCGTACTTATTCAGATAAAGCTTAGAAGTTTAACATGGTGAGATGGGGTTCTGCTGACCGTCAGCCATCAAGCATACCTTTCTGCGCTAATAAGACAGGCTAAAGATTACTAACTTAATTAATTGATTTCACAAGAAATACTACTGAAATCCCAAGACAATTAAAGATCCACGTTCACAATATATATTTCCATCATATTAATTAATTTTTGAAAGATGATAACTGTCATACGATCAGTTACTGACCAGATAAGATTATGGGGTGATATAGTACAAGAATTCTCATTACGTAGCTCTTGAGGGAACTCCTCATGTTTCAGGTGTAATACACAATCAGTTTTTAGAAGTTTAATGGCCGGAGTTTAATACTGAGTGTGGGGATGTGCAATCCGAGCGGTCGCCTCTATTTCATTGGAACTTAGGCATTATATCTACGCTATAAATTTGCACATGAGAGAAAGCTTATGACCGTATATTGCACCTATCCATGTGAGCCATCTTTGGAAGCCAAGTCACAGCCGCAGAACGGTCGATCCTCCTGATCAATCGATTGCAGCAACAGAAAGTGAATGCCCCTCAGGTACTCCCGCAGGAATGGATCCAACTATGTTCAAGCACACTTCGAAGTTTCCAAGCATTTACAAAGTTGTTTCCAGTGAAAAAGTGAAGTCCTCATGCGACTCAAGCAAATTACAAATGAGTTTGATGAAGCTTGATTTGGATGGTGCCTAATAAAGCGTAATACACTTCTTTTGTGTACGTGAGGTTAATTAGGTTAGGTTAGATTGGGTTAAAAGCAAAGCGAACGAACCAGAGCGTGTTGATGCATTCGGGTCTGAGACATACATATCCTGGAGATGCACCTTTGGCTCGAGTTTACATGTTTCTACTGCTATTGTAGTTCTAACCCCCCTGAATAAAACTTAAATACTTAAATAAAGAACGATAAATCATCCTTATGAACAGATTATCCACAAAAACTATGATGAAGTGGTGGGAGCGGCTGTGGTATAGAAACTTGGCCTACTTCTCCTAGTTCAAGGACGCGTCGAAAATCCTCATGCGGGATATTTATTCGATCGCAGCAAACTCAAGGAACACCATTAAGGCATTAATGTAACACAAGCAATAGTAGGTTTTTTGCGATACCATTCGTCTCCTTCACTAGCATTAGCATAAACGTCATATCGGATTCAATTCAGACTTGCTCGGAGCTCATTCCACTGCCCCTACCATCAATACAGCAGCTATAATCACTCGCCGTGGTCAGGTTTGTAAAAAGTTTGGAATCTTTGGAAAGTTAAGTTGAAATCTTCTATGTTTTTCGAGATGCGCTACTGACGCTTTCACCAAACGGAAACAATCTGAAAACTGATTTTTGTTGATATCGTTCCTGCCACTTCCTATCTCGAATACCATAATTGCAGCAGCTAGCGATCTCGAATCTTGTTCCATCCTCAACCAACCCCTTTCATCCACTTGCCAGAAAGGGATGAAGACTCACCAACAGAGTTGCCATTGTTCAGTCTCATATTACTAATCATCTAATTGACCTTGTCAAATACAAGCCAAAATCAAAGCAATCATTATAATTCCTTAAAAATTTTAAGCTTCACCATATCGACTCATGGACTCATCCATTTCCAACAGTACAACTGCGGATCTTCTTTGTCGGTCGTGGTAGTACAAGATACAAACCACATGGTCAAACACAAAAACTGATCCCCGGCGTTCAACAGCAATGCAGCATTACCCCGCATGGAGCTCCGGAGTTGCAATGCCAGCGACGTCGGACTTGCTGCCGGACCTTTTGTCAAGAAAACATGCAAAATAGAATAAACCATTCAACTGGTGTACCAAAGTATGGCAGCCATTAACAAACTAATTTAATTTATAAGAGAAGTTAGAATTCAGTTTATAGAATGTAGAAACCATCATACACAGCAGAAATCAGATTTTAGAATTAAGAAAACAGAAGTTAGAATTAAGAAGCAATCATGAAGAACATAATCCTACCACCATACTTAAGTGGACCCTTAAAGGAGTACCCTGCAGTGTCAATATTAGCATTGTACGTTAAGACCTTTCCAACGATTACCTACATGACATGGTTCCAAAATTAGCTGTTGAAGTGCCCCTGGACGCTGCAAGGAGGGCCCTTCAGTGCTCATTTTGGCATAGAAATAATTTGTAGGTCAAGACATTTCCAAAGATACCCCACATGACATGGTTCCCAAAAAAACCATATATGTAAGGGCCCCAGCAGGGAGAACCCTGCAGGGACCATATTGGGTTCAGTGTAATCTACTTGTCCAGACCTTTCCAACGATACCCCACATGACATGGTTTCCAAATAAACTATATTTAAGTGCCTTTGGACCCTTCAGGGATTACCCTGCAGTGACCATATTATGTTTTATGAAATTTGAAAAATATGACCTTTCCAGTGATGCCCCATATGATGGGGGCTCGTGTTTGAAAATTTCATGACCATTGACCATAGACACAAATTTGTTTTGACTTTGCCAAGGAAAAAGCAGTGAACGTGGGCGTTGACTTCAATGCCTACGATCCTGGTTATTTTAATCAGGAAACATATTTGAAGAGAGCAAAAACAAAGGCAATGGATGCTCAAGGTCTTGGAACTGCATCAGTTGCAGTAGCTGAAACACGTAGTTCCCAAGCAAATACTGATTATGATCCTCTTGACGAAGAAGGATACATCGATATTGAGAGAGTTTTAACTCATCGAGACGAAGAAGAACGATATAACTCTTGGCATCAAATGCTGTTAGATTTTGTAGAATTTATGTGTTGCGTCTGCTGTACCACAAACTCAACGTATTAAGCTAAGTCTAGACTAGAAACTCAGCTTTTAGTATATGTATCATTAAAATGAACTAATCTGAACTCATATTTGTCATCATTAATTAATTTGAGTACTTTTTATTTTTAAATATTTGGCACCAGGGAAAATGGTTTATTCGAGATTGTTTTGTTTCGAGTACGCGATTATGCGTTTTAAACTTAATTTCAAACTCCTAAACTTTGAAACCCGATTTTTGGGAGAACAGGAGATATTTTAGGAACCGGGAGATACTTTTGAGAAAACGGGAGCTTGTTTTGGGAACCCGAGTGATCGTCAGATCATGTATGATCCTCATGGGACCTCTATCTCGTGAGGAAGATCCTGGGATATCGGGATAAACAGTCCCTAGTTCAATAGGTTGAAGGGGATGAGGTGAACTGGGAGCCCGAAGTCAATGTCAACTCTTCAGATGACTGCATCGCAGAATTCTTCGCATACATCGAGTGCCTTGGTATAGCGGAGGGCCGAGTTTCGGCAGCCGAACCCGACCAGCAGGAACCACCGAAAATGTCCGCTAAGTTAAGTTAGACACTTCCTGCAAAACTTCATCGCTTCCACAATACTGATTGCTGATTCCCCTGTGGTTTTGTTTCCCGTCCAGATCGACATCCACTCCTCCGATGACGTGTTTGGTCCTGGAATCAACGTCGAGGTCTCGATCGATTTGCGAGAACGGCACTTTACCGGTCACTGTGAGCCTTGCGTCTTTGCGAAGTTCGAGAAGGTCCCTGCAACAGTGATCGTGGAACACTTGAAGAGCCAGGTGCACAAGCAGTCCAGCAGCGGATGCCACTCTGTCTCCTTCACATCCTTCCAGCTCACCCCAATCGTCGTCAACGGGACAGAAAAAACGAAAATCGGAAGTGCCCCTGTGAATCCGGAATTATGCGGTCTTTCGTCGATTTCTTACAGCACGACTACAGAATCTTATCGTAGCACAGTTATCATCTTTGAAAAATTAGTTATTATTATGGCCATAACTATTGTGAACGTGGATCTTTAAGGGCTTCAAGATCTCAGTACTATTTCTTGCAAATTCCATGAATTTAGTTAATAATCCTGAGCCTGTCTAACCGCCTCCAATTTACACAAAACTTTCACTACTAACTGCACTCCTAACTAGAATAACAACGGATAGGTTCTTGATAAATGTGAATTTATGATTCGTGAGTGGACATTAATAAATTATTTTTCATGTCCCTGAATTGATAGCTTGGAGATGTATTGTGAGTGGCTGACTGTGTGCGTACCACGTACCTTACCCATGTTATGTTTCATCTCGTCTCATTTGCTGCTGATTTGGCGCGACCTCACTCGTCCCTCATCATTTAACTGCTGTTGTTGTGTCATTCTTTTAATTAATTTCCCAAGATGGTTAAGTGTAGGTTTTGTGACCAGTGTCGGAGAAGTCCAACAAAAGGTCAATGGGAATGTCGAGGTGTTGGATAGGTCCAACAAAAGGTCAGAGGGGAGGTCGAGGTGTTGGATAAGTCCAACAAAATATCAGCTCGGATGTCGAGGTGTAGGATAGGTCCAACAAAATGTCAGTGGGGATGTCGATGTGTTGGATAAGTCCAACAAAAGCTCAGTGGGGGTAAGAAGTTTTGAATAAAGTAAGCAAAACAAATATTGGGTATGTGGAGTGTTGGATAAGTCCACCAAAAGATTTTTGGGTTTGTGGAGTGTTTGATAAGTCCAGCAAACGGATAATTGGTTTGTCGAGGTGTTGGATAAGTCCAACAAAAGGTCACTGGGGATGTCGAGGTGTTAAATAAGTCCAACAAAAGGTCAGTAAGGATGTCAAGTGTTGGATAAGTCCAGCAAAAGATTTTTGGGGGTGTGGAGTGTTGGATAAGTCCAGCAAACGGATAATTGGTTTGTCGAGGTGTTGGATAAGTCCAACAAAAGGTCACTGGGTGTGTCGAGGTGTTGGATACGTCCAGCAAAGATCAATGGGGAAGTCACAGTTTTGGATAAGTCCAACAAAAGGTCAATGGGAATGTCAAAGTGTTGGATAGGTTCAACAAAAGGTCAGAGGGGAGGTCGAGGTGTTGGATAAGTCCAACAAAAGCTCAGTGGGGGTACGGAGTTTTGAATAAAGTAAGCAAAAAAATATTGGGTATATGGAGTGTTGGATAAGTCCAGCAAAAGATTTTTGGGGGTGTGGAGTGTTGAATAAGTCCAGCAAACGGATAATTGGTTTGTCGAGGTGTTGGATAAGTCCAACAAAAGGTCACGGGGTGTGTCGAGGTGTTGGATACGTCCAGCAAAGATCAATGGGGAAGTCACAGTGTTGGATAAGTCCAACCACAGGTCAGTAGGGATGTCGAGGTGTTAAATAAGTCCAACAAAATGTCAGTGGGGGTGTGTAGTGTTAGATAAGTCCAGCAAAAGATTATTGGGGGTGTGGAGTGTTGGATAAGTCCAGCAAACGGTCAATTAATTTGTCGAGGTGTTGGATTAGTCCAACCAAAGGTGAGTGTGAATGTCGAGGTGATGGATAAGTCCAGCAAAAGGTCAGTGGGGATGTCGAGGTGTTG
>JAQGAD010003353.1:0-10525 GCA_034696625.1 Isotomurus palustris
TACGCTTCCCAATATGGAGCTCTAATGGTTCTCCTTGAACACAGATTTTACGGGGAAAGTTATCCCACAAAGTAATGCGGGATGTGTTCACATATCACATAGTTAAAAATAAAACTTACATAAGTGACTATACTAAAATTGAATTTTGTACAGGAATTCTTCGTTCGAAAATCTACAATTGTTGACAAGTCAGCAAGCACTTGCAGATGCAGCGTATTTTATTGATGTTTATTCCGAGCAGAACAACATAACGGTTTGTCTTGACACCATTTCTTGATCTCGGTGAATCATATTATGTAGTTTATAAAGTGATAATATTTTCATGATGCTGTTCAGGAACCTTGGGTAGCTTTTGGATTGTCTTATGCTGGGACGCTGGCAGGATGGATGAAGCAAAAGTATCCTAATCACGTTAAGCTAGCTGTGTCATCCTCAGGACCTTTGCAGCCTGTATACGACTATCCAGGGTATTTGGAGACTGTTTCTGAAGTTGTGAAGGCTCTGGACACAGACTGCTATGAGAAGGTGTACGCAGCGTTTGAATGCATGGAAAGTCTAGTGAACGGAAGTTCATGTGGAACTTACACTGACGCGTCTCAAATTCCTTCAGCTTTGAAGTGAGTTTGAACTTGGAAGTGTTTGCACTACAATATATATTGAGTACCTGAACTTGACATCTTCTACCTATTTCCAGTCTCTGTTGGACACCCAACTTTGAAGACCGTCTTGAACGAGAGACATTCTTTAATATACTCTCTTTGAACACATGGGCTGCCAACTGGCCATCCGAAGGTATACTTCAGAACTGTGCTGTTCTAAACGCAGTTAATGGAAATGACCCGCTTTCAGTCTACGGCGAGTTTCTAGTCGCGATTGGCAAAGGAGATTGCGAAACAAGACAGTCTGAGATGAGTACATTGTCTGAATTTATTCGGTCGGAAGAAGGACGTCGATCTGGGGCTGCAGGCTGGTACTGGCAGACATGCTATGAATTTGGTTATTACATGTCCACTGATCCTAAGAATGGGTTGTTTGGATACAACTTATTCTCCGGAGATGTATATGCAGATGATTGCATTGGCCAGTTTGGTTCACGGTAAGAAACTGCATACTTAATTAATACTTTTTTATGCAACAATACAACATTGAAACATAGTATATATTAATATGATAAATGTGTCTACAGATTTACAACAGACTACATCAGGGACAGAGTTGATGAAACAAACGTATATTATAAAGGGAAAGACATTGATTCTAAATGTGTGATCTTCGTGAATGGACAATGGGATCCGTGGCACCTTCCGGGAATCTACGACGCCTCGCAGACAACTAGCAGTAATACGGTTGTTTACATTCCTGGTAAGTTGATATATAATAATTATAACTATTATTTACTCTCATTGTATTACGACTAATTGCCACCAACTTGTAACACACAAAACTCATTGCAAACAATTTTCCAACAGGAGGGGAACACTGTGAAGATATGTATTTGCCGGATCCGTTGGATCCTCCAACACCCGAAATAATAGCAGCACAGGAATCGATTGCGAATCAAATTGGGACTTACCTAAGTGATCCTAACTGTTAAAAGGTACACTGACTTAATTACGAAAGACGCCATTTTAATCTGCTACAATAATAATTTATAGATTTGATGAAAGTTACAAAAATTAAATATCAGTTAATAAATGCATTTAATATTACACATTTTACATAACACGCCCTCGACCTCAACCTCGTCCACTTGAAGCGGAACTGAAACTTATTTCGACATCATCTGGTCTGAGAACGCCGACTTCTCTTCTTGAAATGCTGACTTCTGAGTTATTTAAATTAAGAACTACACCCAATTTTTGTCTTACAATGCCGTCTTCTCATCTTGAAACAGTCTTGTCTTAGAACGGCTGACTATTCCTGTTGATCTGCATATAAGTCACATATGACGAGTCTAAAATTTTGTTCTTGTAATCCATCAGAACAAACCGTTTCCGAGTAGTAGGGTGGGATTTTTTTCCTTTCATATCTTCAATTTTATCACAATGTCCTCATTGACAGGTTTGTCTTCACCAAGTTCTTTATCTTTATTCTTCGGTTCTTCTTCCTCAGCTGACTCCCCTGCATCTTAACAATTCCTTCTTCCATTCCTGGTCTTGGATATTTTATGTAAAGGGTTAATAGGCAATAGGACTTCGTTTTGCACGTAGACGAATGCTTTTGAGTTTCAGGGCCATCCTAGACGACTCTTTTCATGTAAGAGAGCTCTTCGATGACCTCGTAGATAGCTAGATCAAAAACAGAATTATAAAATCAATGTTAATGCTGGACTAAGTTTTCCCAATGTTCACAGTCACTAATACCAATGCCACTCTTGGAAGAGGAGTTTCTTTGAAGGTTGGCTTCGGAGTAGCACATCCTCGTTGGTGTATCTTCCGACTGAAGTAGCGGTGTAATCGTAATCTCAACGCGCTTTCTGTCGCGAGTAGGCTTGGCTTGAGCTGACACGGGAGTGACTCCTCGTTAGCCTTTTTGAAGAAGCTGCCGTAGAACTCCTCATTAGAATCGACTTGCTTTGATCTATCCGCCCCTATTTTACTCCTTACAATTACAATTCCTTGGTCTTGTACTTGGAGTATTCCTCTAAAATTTGTTCCTCAGAATACGCACATAGAATCACACCTCCAGCTATTCCAGCTTCAGCTATATATAGGTTAGCTCTGAGCCTACGCATCGATTTCTCTGACGATTGGCTTGAGGTTTTGTGAATGAGACAGATGAAAAAAGTAAACTACTATATACCAAACATTCCAATCTGATATAATGCAAAAAATCATAATCGATAATCATAGAATTCCAAGACAAAAAAGATTACACTCGCGATAGCATGACTTACATAAGTATCTCTTATCATATCACACTGTACCTTGTGCGGGATAAGCTTTTCAAGACAGCATATCATTTTGAGGTGTCAAATAATATGACTATTGTCTAACGATTAAACTCAAAAAATAAACTTATCATTCAGCAGACAGAATGCAATGACCTAGAGTTTTAATTTTAACCATTTTGTATTCATATTCTTCTCTAAGATGATTAATATGGTAAGTTACTATAAAGGTTATTTTAATGTTATCACCTTCGTCGCCCTTGAACATTGGAATTAATCGATTGAATTCGGAGGAAAATAGCTCGGGATTTGTTAAATGATAAGATATCATTATCGTTTTTTGTCACTACTCATTACGAAATGCGTTGACAAGTTGACCTTAAAGCTTGTTGAGTTTCAGTTAGCTCCAAAATTGCAAGATGACTTGTCACAAAGTTTTAATTTTTGGTGTGTTTTTACTTGGAGTGATTTCACTCGTATATGGGTTAGAATTAGAACCTTCAGGGAGCATTCGTAGAAATCATGAAGATGAAATATTCGTGAGGGGAAAGTGGTTCAGAAAGGACGGCAAGTCGTCAGTTCCTGAAATTCCTGAATCGAAACAAGCTACTCCTCCGGCCGTCTTTCAGCAATGCATGGATCACTCAAAGCCCGATGGATGCCAAACTAAATGGGACCAGGTAAGGTTCTGGAAGCTTCCCCATACCTCTCTAGACAAAATTACTTGAATGCTTGGTTGATTATTTGGTAGAGATACTGGGTGAAAAACAGCTACTACCAGCCAGGAGGACCCGTATTTTTCATGTTCGGAGGCGAAGGACCTGCCGACGGAATGGTTGACGTTTACTACTGGCAAAACTACGCTTCCCAATATGGAGCTCTAATGATTGTCCTTGAGCACAGATTTTACGGAGAAAGCTATCCCACATAGTAATGCGTGTTCACATAAATAGACAATACACCTTACATAAGTGACTATGCTAAAATTACATTTTATGCAGCAACTCTTCGTTTGAAAATTTTCAATTGTTGACAAGTCAGCAAGCACTTGCGGATGCAGCGTATTTTATTGATGTTTATTCTGAGCAGAACAATATAACGGTTCGTCGTGACACCATGTCTTGAGGTGGATGTATCAAAATAATTATGTTTTTTGATGCTGTTCAGGAACCTTGGGTAGCTTTTGGAGGGTCTTATGCTGGAAATCTCGCAGCATGGATGAAGCAAAAGTATCCTAATCACGTTAAGCTAGCCTTGTCTTCCTCAGGGCCTTTGGAGGCTGTTTACGACTATCCTGGGTACATGGAGACTGTTTCTGAAGTTGTGAAGGCTCTGGACCCAGACTGCTATGATAAGGTGTACGCAGCGTTTGAATGCATGGAAAGTCTAGTGAATGGGAGTTCATGTGGAACTTACACTAACGCGTCTCAAATTCCATCAGCTTTGAAGTGAGTTTGAACTAGTGCAAAGCTCAAGAGTCAAAGAGCATTACCATTAACCTCAAACTTGACATCTTCTACGTATTTCCAGTCTGTGTTGGGCACCCGACTTTGAAGACCGACTTGATCGAGAGACGTTCTTCAATATACTGGCTATGGACACATGGGCTGAGAACTGGCCATCCTCAGTGGCACTTGAAAACTGTGGTTTTCTCAAAACAGTTAATGGAAATGATCCACTTTCAGTCTACGGGGAATTTCTAGTCGCAATAGGAGATGCAGAGTGCAAAACGAGACAGTCTGAGATGAGTAAGTTGTCTAAATTTATTCGGTCAGAAGAAGGACGTCAATCTGGGGCTGAAAGCTGGTACTGGCAGACATGCTATGAGTTTGGGTATTACATGTCCTCTGATCCTAAGAATGGATTGTTTGGATACAACACATTTTCCGGAGATCCGTATGGACTCGGATGCAGTGACGAGTATGGTCCACAGTAAGAAACTGCATATTTAGTTAATACTTGGTTATGCAGCAATACTACATAGCTTGGTTATATAGCAATATTGGAATAGATGTTTAATGTGTCTACAGATTTACAACAGACTACATCAGGGACAAAATTGATGAAACAAACGACTATTATCAGGGGAAAAACATCGACTCTAAATGTGTGATTTTCGTGAATGGACAATGGGATCCCTGGCACACTCAGGGAATCAACGACGCCTCAGAGACAACCAGCAGTAATACAGTTGTTTACGTTCCTAGTAAGTTCGATATAATTACCCTTATTATATTACGAATGATTGCGAGCAACTTGTAAAACAAACTCACTGTGAACAATTTTTCAACAGGAGCGGAACACTGTGACGATATGTTGGACCCTAAATCGCCCGAAATGAGGGCAGCACAGACTTTGATTGCGAATCAAATTGGGGCTTATCTAACTGATCCTAATTGTTAAAAGCTACACTGACTTAATTGTGAAATAAACCATTTTAATCAGCTACAATAATACAAATTCAACGATTCGGATGAATATTGAAAGATTACTAGGTAATAAATCCCGGTAATATCACATATTTTTCATGACACGACCTCGACCTCGGCCTCGGCCAATGGAAGCGAAACTGAGACTTATTTCGACATCTTCCCGTCCGAGAACACCCATTTCTCGTCTTGGAACGCCGTCTTCTCGTTTTGAAGCGCTGTTTTCTTGTCTTGGAACGCCGTCTTCTCGTTTTGAAGCGCTGTTTTCTTGTCTAGGAACGCGATCTTCACGCCTTAGAACACCGTCTTCTCGTCTTGGAACTTCAGACTTTACCGTCGTTGACAACCTACTTTTCACATCGCTCGATCTCTCTAGTTCTTTTCTTTTGACTGACATCTTAGCGAATTTTTGTTCAAACTCAGCCATTCTCATTTCCTGTTCAATTTGATGTAACATGTCTGAAGGTTCGGCGGCCTTGAATACATCAACCCAGTTTACAGTCATAGGCAAGTATTCTAGATTAACTGACTTCCCTCTGTCCTGTGGGTCTGGAAAATGTATTCCTTTTTGTGGAGTAAGTAAAAATCCTTTGAGCAAGCCTTGCATAAAGCGATAGGTTTGGTCTCTAGTTTGATGCATAGCGCACTTATGTGCAAATGGTTTCAAGTAATTCTGCAAGAGTCAATTCAAAGCAACAAGTTATAAGTTTTCGTAAGATATGGATGATATGGCATTTCGGTTCATAAGAAAGCGTTCACACCTGTCGATGCCAAGGGCACGCTAATTCGTACACAGTCCTGTAAGGAGAAAATTCAGGTTTCGACAGGCGATAGCGATTCAGTCGAAATCCGAACTTGTCGCGTTGTTCTTCGTCACTCATTTCAAATAATGCAGTCATTAACTCTTCTGCTGCAAAAATCTTCACGTTCGCATGTCCTAAATAACAGCCAACATTAAACGAATGTAGACCGATATTCACCATCTGAATTCCTGTTGTACGTTCACATACCCGCATTATGCATAATCCATTCTACACACTTTTGAACTATCTCCAATCTCCTTTTTACTGCAAAGCAGACCAACTGATGCTCCTTCGGAAGACTTTTATTTGCAAACGCCATCAACGCATACAGTTGGTTCAATACGCTGTTGTATTGTGATGTCGAGCATTGTTTCAGAAAAGGATTTACATCCTGCTATACAATTCACAAGTAAACTAAAATAAAGTCCTCTTTATCAAAATTATATCATAATTCAGCGTTTTCATTACCAAGTCTTCGAACATCGGAGGAGGAATTCCATGACTTGCTTCAAGTTGGTCAGCTGACGCAGTTCCAACCAAGGATTGTATTCCTGCACACAATTAAACATCAATAATTTTACAAATAACAGATACATAAAGGTCGCAAAGTCACAAACCCCATTTTATGATAATATCGGCAAAGAATAATTATAAAAATGGAACTTACTCGGATCAATAAGCGTAGAATACTCCCTCAAGAACCCATGCTCCAATGAAAAAACAACGCCCCCGACTTCCGCAGGAATTCCGTTTTCTAAATTCGTCACAGAGTAGTCGTTGAAATTCAATAAGACGAATCGAAATGAGCCCAACGCCTTTGTTCTTCTTTCCGGTGAAGCTGCAGCACCCAAGGATTTCTTTACTGCAGCGAAGTACCCGTCTCTCATTACAATGTCCTTAACCTCCACACTATCTCCGACATAGTCTTCTTGTTCATCCTCCATGTCGTCACGTCGAAGTTTCTAACACCACGACACAAACAGTGCACCGATATCACAGCTTCACAGCCCAACGATCCACTGCCCCTAGTCACTGCAATTAAGTAGTCGGTGAGTGAGTGTCTTTGTTGCTTTGTCCTTAAATTCCTTCTGTGACTTGTGTGTGTGTATTGTGATTGCAACTGGAGTCGTCCAACAGACGCTACTTAGCAAGGCGGGGAAATCACACGACTTGGGACGAATGAGTTCGAGTGCTCACTGGAATCTATTAAATCTATTAATGTTATGTAATCTATTAATGTTCATGTTACGATCCACGAAGTTATCGGAGACACCAACCGTCCATTAAATAGACCGAGAAGCACCGGAGCAGTTAACTTGCATTGACAAAAAGCAATACATTTCTCATTTTGATGCTCATTTGTGCTACATAATCTTGGATCTATGAATTTGACTGATTGAATGAGGTACAACGATGCCGAGGAAAAAGATGGTTACACTCACCCAACAGGAAGGACAAAAACAAAATTTGTCAGATTCTCAAGAACCCTCAAATGATGCATCATTGTGGCTTAAGAAAAATTATGAAGAACAGAAGGAAAGCAACATATCCAAGGAAGATCTCTACACTGATTACATCTCTTTTTGCAAAGACGTACAATCAAATCCACTCAGCAGGCCTGTATTTGGGAAGTCAGTTCTTAAGCTATTTCCATCCTGTGTTGCACGTCGTCTTGGTCCGAGAGGTCAAACAAAATACTATTATGATGGAATACAGCGTAAAGTTCCTATTACTTACTGTCACTGCAAGTCTACAGACATTTCAGAACTGATGATTATGTGTGATGAATGTTCCGTGTGGTATCATGGAGAATGCGTGAACATTACAGAAGCAGAGATTCCTACAATTGATAAATATTTCTGCTCTAATTGCCAACCCAAGCAATTGGTCTCACAAACTTCTCTACAACCGGAAGAAGTTCAAAAGCAAGAATTTCCATGTGAAGTGTGTAAACAAATCTTTATGAGTGAAAAAGGACGATCAGCACATATAAGAATTCGTCACCCTGCATTATATCGGGAGATCAAGATTTCCGGTGAATCATCAAGTATCCCTGTCACTGGAAGGAAATCCCATCAACGGCATTCAAAACTTGAGGAATGTAATATACAGATAAAAAAGATTGCATCTGATTTGGAATCATTATTAATGGAAGAAGATCCTATTATCATCCAAATGCAGTTAAATGCAGCTTATGAAAGATTTGTGAAGATTTGTAACAATGCAGAAGAATTTACAGCCGCGCCTATCCATCCAGCTCGTCGTTTCTTCCTCCTCAGAAGAAAAAAGATGTCTTCTTCTAAAGAAGTTGGATACTCTAAATCTTCAAATCCTCAAAGATGTTCAGAAAGGAAAAAGGAACAGCGGAAAGCTAAGTATAACTATGATGTGATGCAGCACTTTTATTATAACAACAGGCGTCGTTGTGTGAAACTAATTCTTGACAATGGAAGTCCCCAATGCAAAATTCCGATTGACCAACTGCGTGATTCCTTCTCTTCAAGATGGAGTATCTTAAATAATTGTACTCGTGAAAGATATGAAGAATCTCTAGGTAATGAAGAACAAATTCAGATGGATGATCAATATTCGGAATTTATCTCGGAGGAGGAAGTTGTCACTGCACTGAAATGTATGAAATCACATTCCTCGTGTGGACCTGATGGCGTTAAGATAAGAACTCTGAAATCGCTAGATTGCACCAGTATGTTTGTAAACATGTTTTCCATAATAAGTATCAAGAACATTATTCCGGTTCCAATGAGAGAAGCTAGAACGGTACTGATATATAAATCTGGAGATACAGAAGATCCAGGGAATTGGCGACCCATTTCAGTGTGTTCTGTAGTTCGACGCCTGTATGAAAGAATACTCCTATTTCGCCTCAGAAAATTCGTATCCCCCTGCAAGGCCCAATCGGGACACGGTGGAATTCCTGGAACCTTCGTGAACACTTCAATAGTTAATGGAATTATGAAAATAGCAAAGTCATTGAAAACGGATCTTTGTGTGACCTTCTTGGATATAGAGAAAGCATACGATTGCATAGGACATGAACACATCTTCCTTACGCTGAAATCTCTACCTCTTCCTACTAGTTTAAGAGTAATACTGTGGAACCTCATAACAAAAAACTCAACAAGAATTGTTTCAAACGGATCATCAACTAGCCCAATTGTGTTTCTACGTGGTGTCTTCCAAGGTTCTGTTCTATCTCCAGACATCTTTAACTTAGCTATTGACCATGTTCTTCGTAGTCTTTGTGAAGCATCTGTATCTGAGCTGTATGGATTTCGTGTTCCAGCAACGGGTGACCTAATATCTGCACTTGGATTCGTTGATGATACTTGCCTTGTATCGAAGAATCCATCAGCTGCTATTCAACTTGTGTTAACTGCTGAAGATTTATTCCAAGAAGTTGGATTAAACATTAACCTGAAGAAATGTGCATCGATATCTATTGTAAATGGAAAACTCTGTGAGGAAGACTTGATATTATCGCAAGGAAAAAGTATTCAAGCTGTCAAACTAGAAGAAACTATAAAATACCTGGGCGTCAATTTCCATGATGAAATACGTCTTGATGAAAGAGGGATATTGAAGAAGTTCCAGAAACTTATGACTGTTATGGCATCTACCCCTATGCTTCATCCTGACCAGAAAATTCAAATCATGAATGAGTTTTTATGGCCAACTTTAGTCTATCCACTGCAGTCTGCAACCTATTCAAATCTTCCCAAAACTTTTCTATCGGATTTGGATATCCTGATTAGAAGTTGCACCAGAGAAATTCTGCAGTTGCCTAATGACACTCCTAATGCCATGCTGTATTCAAGTAGGAAGGTCAAAGGTATTGGATTAATAAGGATGGAGTGGGAAGCATATATACAAACAATAGGAATCTGTAACCTACTGATAAATTCTGGGAATCCCATTGTTCCTAATGTGAGAGATCTCAAATCTGAAGTGGAAATGTGTCTGAAGATTCTCAACAAGACAACTGAGTATGTGACTCTATGTGAAACCATAATCTCACCTAATAAGATCAACAAATCCATTCGTGAATCTCTTCGTGTGGATGAATTCAATAGATGGAAAACTTTGAAGCTTCATGGAAAAGGAGTTGAAGTTTTTAATGATTGTCAAGCTATCAACTCGTCACTTTTCAAAAAGAATGGTTTAACGACTTCTGAATGGCTAATGTACATTAAAATGATTGGTAATCTAGTTCCAGTAAGGAGTCTTCATGGGAGGTCAAGTGCTGAGGATGGGACCCGGTGCAGGAATTGTACTGAGACTTATGAATCCCTTGCCCATGTCTTAGGTGCTTGCCCCCATAATAATCTCCTCATAAATGAACGTCATCACTGTGTCCGAAGGCTGTTAGCTGAAAATCTAAGATC
>JAQGAD010003354.1:0-10525 GCA_034696625.1 Isotomurus palustris
GACCTCATTTCTGGTTCTCACAATTGAAAATTAATTAGTAAAATTAAGCGTGATGTTCAATAAAATCTAGTCAGGTAATCAAGTGTACCTTTGCTAATGTCATGTATGCAAGGGTGAGATTGTGTATTAAACTTTTAGCGCATTAATAATATACACGCGAAGAATTGAATAGGTATCTTGTTTGCGAAAAGCTAGGTTTTCGTTATTACCACATCGCGTCATGATCCAAAAATCAATTAACACCTTTCTACATGCTACAACGTCCGGTGGTGAGTCCGGTCCGAGAGATGTACTCAAATGAAGTGAATATTGACTAAGGAAAAACTGTTTACACCTGGTGGAGCTGAGTTGTCGGTGGAAGCTACCATATATGGTAAAAACCGACAGACTCCAGCAAATCAAATTACTCGATTCAAGTTTCGATGACTCATAATGACACACAGGAATTTATTTGTGCACACCGAGATCCGTTTTTTGTTTGATTAGATAACATTTCTCTCAGCCATTCGCATGCAATAATCAAGTACATTTAACAGACCCAGACGGTCCTAGAGTAGAAAGGCAAAAAAGGAAGGGAGGTCTCCAGGCAGCATAGGTATATGATGCACAATAGAAACACCAGTTTTTGCATTAACTATCACTTCAAACTTCAAATGGTACATGGAGATATTGTGCATTGCAAAACGGTTACCATTCTACAGATTCCGTGTAAAAAAGAATATCAAGGCTATATAATCATTGTCTCATTTAGCCATCGATGAGTCCAGCATAAAAATCCAAAGTTACTCACTCACATCACTCTTGCTACACGGTTTCAAGTGGCTGTAGCAGTTGCCTTTACATAAAATAACACGCCTGAAAAGTTAACTACTCCTCTTCTCCTGTCAGTATTGCAATTAACTGTTCGACTGAACTCCTTCGTTGCTGTTGTAAGTGCCTCCAAAGAGTATCCTCTTTGTAAGGGAAATATCACAATATCTGTGTTTTAAAACAGTTCACGATGGCAAGCCAGGATATAGCCGATGGACAGCTGAAGGAAAAGATCATCCAAATATTGAAAGACAATGGCATAAATACCCAGGATGAAGTCGAGGAAGTCATTATGCATGAGCCTGACCATCTGAAGGGAGAACACATGGCCACTGCTACTTTGTACGTGGAAGTGAAGTTCAAGAATGCTAAGTTGAAACCAAGATATCTTTTTGCCAAGAGGTATTTTAACTATCAAAAGGATTCTTCCTCGGCTAACGAAATAAAAATCATGGAAAATGAAGCTTCCTTTTACACCGAATTCCTTCCTGCTGCACGAGAATTCTGCAAGAGCCAATCAGGGTAACTTGATAATATTTTTTTGGAGTTTCATTGATATTGATTTTTTATGAAATGTGTGCTTTTAACTTTCAGATCGGAAATTCTTACGTTCTTTCCGGAATGCCTGTATGGAGATGCGGAATTCATTGTTTTGGACAATGTCATGTTGAATGACGGGTACACGATGGTTCCTAAACTGGATTTGCAAGACTATCCCACGTCCCAGTAAAAGCACATGGAATTAATAAATGTGCCCATTATTTAGGTAGCATATGACTTCATGCGTTCATTGTGATCATTAGATTTGCGATGAGGAATCTTGGAAAGTTCCATGCTGTTTCGTTTGCAATGGCTCAGAAATCTGGAGTTGATAAGTTCAAGAAACAATGGGAACTCGTGACTCGTGAGTTGCTGTTTGACGTGGAGAAGAGCCCATACATTCGAAATGTGTTTGACAGTGGACTCGCTACGTGTATTAATATTCTTAAGGTAAATGGCCATGCAGATTACTGTCAATTTTAATGGCTGTGTTAGTTTCATGAGAAAGACATTATTGAATTGTTAGGAGTATCCTGTGGATGGAGGTGAAGAGACAATCACAAAACTGACAGCATATCTTGGGAACACGTATGAGGTAGTTGAACGGGGTCTGTCTTTAAACCCAAGTGATCCTCTATTCGCTCTAAATCATGGAGATTGCTGGAACAACAATATGATGTTCAAGATGAGTCCAACGAAAGAAATTGAGAAACACATGTTGGTAGACTTTCAGGTATATTGAAAATGAAGAAAACAAAACTTAAACTGACAGTTGAGTCATTATATTACTAATAATGTACCTTTGAAACCTCAGATCACACGATTTGGGTCTCCATGCATGGATCTTGCGTATTACTTGTTCACCAGTTTGAAACCCGAGGTCAGAAGGGCTCACCTCAAAGATTTACTTCAAGAGTATTTGACAAGTTTTAAGGCAACTTGTGATTCACTCAATGCTGATTGCTCAGTTACCTTTGAAGTAAGCATTATGAAAATGACATGGGATTTTTTATTTTGAGTTGGTGTGACTGACTCAATTACTGATCGTTGTTCTATTGACTGTGTTGCGTTTCAGGACCTATTCGGAGATTTCAAAAAGAGGAGTGGCTTGGGATTCTTTTCGGTGCTGATGACTATGTCTACTTTAGGAGCGATGAAAGAGATGGACATGAGCAACCTCGGAGAGAACCCAACTCCCGAGTCGTTACAAGAAATGTTCCAAAATGCGATCAAGCGGTGGATTGAACGAAATCCTGACCGGGCAGCTAACATTGCAAAAGAGACGGTGGCTGTGCTAAAAGAGTATGAAGAATTAACTAAGTTAATTAATTAAGTATATTTATGTGGCTCTGAATTTACATTATGTTAATGAGCTGACGTTTCAAATGCCATTATTTCAGTATTAAACACTTAATAAAAATTCACATAGGATTTTTCAGAGTGAACGTAGGAGGTCATTGTTAATCACCCAAGTTCTTTCAACAAGCATACATCTAATTAATTGCTTAAGTAAGACTCGCGACAATTGAGAATTTTTCTGACGAATGAAACCCACTTAAGCACAGCCTCTCAGTGAGAACCGGAATTTTTCCCATGTTTCTCAATTAATCTGTCAGCTGGAGACAGTGAAGAACCAGTGACACGCAATGTTTCAATTGATGTTTTCATTTACTCGTAGGAGGTAAACTACTTTGTAAAATAGGAGAATTACTTTAAAAGACAATAGCCAATTTAAAATATAATGAAGATAAGCAGCCAGCTCAAGTCTCTATTCTTTATGAATAAGACATCAAATCCCAACCCTAATCATTCGTTTTGTGAAGCTCGACAAAATCTCAATTTGAAATTTATCTCTCCTTCCTTACTTAAATTTTTAAGAGGTGTGGAAAATTCTTAAAAATGATTGGAAATGAGTTTTTTCGGCCGTTAGTTCCAATTGCACTTCATTTCTCTTTCGTATTTTACTTGACATACACAAAAAGTTTAAACCTGTTGGAATTCCTTGGATTAAACTTCAGCGTTATTTTCACATGTCTCTTCTTACACCAATTACTTGAATTTATCTATTCAACTTGGATTGGTGTCTGGCTGGGTCATGGAATCGATCTGAAGAAGACTGGAAAATGGGCAGTGGTGACTGGAGCCTCAGATGGAATTGGATTGTCCTACTGTAAAGAACTTGCAGCACGTAAACTGAACTTGGTCCTAATGAGCCGATCGTTTGATAGATTGGAGAAATTAGCAAATCAGCTGGAGACCGAATTTAACATTAAAACGAAAGTGATTGATGTGGATTTCAGTCGTACAGATATATACGACAGAATAAGAAGTTCCTTGGAAGGAATGGACATAGGAATCCTCATAAATAACGTAGGGATGTCTTATCCATCACCAGAATACTTTCACCGACTCCCCTCACCCAAATTCATCCAGGACACGATCTACACGAACATAATGAGTGTGACGATGATGACGGAAATAGTCCTTCCAGGAATGATTGAAAGGCAGCGAGGGGCAACAAAAGGACGTCGTGTTATAGTCAACGTTGGATCCATCACGTGCACAGCTCCTTGTCCGTGGTTTTCCTTGTACAGTGGAACCAAAGCTTTCATGGAGAAATTCACGGAGAACCTGGCAGATGAATATCGAGATCGGGGAATTTTTTTCCAGTTTCTGTTACCCGGATATATTGCAACGAATCTTAGTAAAATGAAAGAAAGTACTTTTTGGGTTCCTGGACCTGACAAGTTTGTAAAGATGGCTGTGAATTCAATTGGACTGGAAGAAAAGAGTGCTTTATGGATTCCACACAGAATGCTCATTTTTGTACATTTTTGGTCGACACTATTCTTTCCTAAAACGTGGAGAGTGATCGCTATTAAAATCTTACGGTCATTTTGGCTTTATGCGAGGAAACGGGAGATGCAAAAAGATTTTGCACAGACACAAATGGATTGATGGTTTACTTGCATTCCTACGATCGAAGCAATTTAATAAAATGTTCTTTGTTTCAATACCTTAATTATTATGTCATACATTATTCCTTAGTTTTCTTGTTGTTCATTGACTTCTCAACATTCAACATTATTTATATTAATAGTAGCATAAATAAGCCACCTGCTAACCAATGAGGAAGTTTTGTGTGGCTGACGCATAACATATGATGATGATGATAAGTCAATGGTTAGGCCATGCGAACTGAATTACAGCTGTAAATACCACAATCACCTAATGAATGGATGGAGCATTTATGCTCATATGGAAATGGAAAGGACAAGAACGAACTTCTTTCATATTTAATGTTTTGACGAAAGAACGAACGATAAGGCGTCCCGTGGACTTTGACCTTTTTAATCCACTTGTACATCTTATCTCACTAGACCAATAACATTTCTTGTAGGTTGTAGAACTAAGTAAATGGTTTTGTGGAGGACGATTAATATTTAAAGATTTCTGTTTCTAAAATAAATTAATAAACCAACATTCTTCTCGTATTTATTGAAACCCCAGAGAAGAAAAATGAGTTCGACTTATCAGCCAGCAGTAGTAACGGATGAGGAGATCCTCAGGGATTTTCCTCCCGGACCATTGGACCGATACAGGAAACAAGCGTCTTTCGATTGGAAACAAATGAAAGTTTACATAGAGGGTGAAGCTATAATGCGCTTTAAAGTAAGTGACTTTCTTTTTGTTGTAGCATAATGTTGTTCAGTGTTTTGTAGTAGAACATTTCGGTGAGGTTGTATCAAAGGGTAATTAATCAAGTAGTAGCTGTCATCATCTAATTGAAAATACGAGTTCCCAATAGCCCAATTTGATTGATATGTCTTTTCACCTGTCAATTTTAAATGCAAAGCACACATTAAGCACATACACGCGGTTATACTCGAGGTGACTTTCGGTTAATTCTGTCCTTCTGTTGGTAGCAACTGTAGTGGGAAATCATGTTTAGCTATTAAGGATTTTAGCTCATTACACAAACTACAATTAACAGTTTGTGTCAATTAGTTAAGTGCTCATAAGTCTCTCCAGTTACAATGGGAGTGACAATTGGGAAGCTGAACGAAAACCGTCCACGCACAGGTGAACTTTCCCCGCTGAACATCAGCATGGAATTCGAATACGACTACGACTTGTGTGTCATCGGAGGAGGTTCTGGAGGTCTCGCAGCAGCAAAGAGAGCTTCCAAGTTGGGAAAGAGAGTTGCACTGTGTGACTATGTTAAACCCAGTCCTGCAGGGACTACTTGGGGCCTTGGAGGAACCTGTGTTAACGTGGGATGCATTCCAAAGAAGCTTATGCACCAAGCAGCCCTATTGGGCCAGGGAATCGAGGATTCACCCTTCTTCGGATGGAATGTTGGTGGAGAAGTCTCTCATGACTGGGAGAAGATGGTCACAGCGATTCAAGAATACATCCAGTCCCTCAATTGGGGATACAAAGTGACTCTCCAGAAAGACAATGTCGATTATTTCAACGCGTTCGCCAGTTTCACAGACCCTCACACTTTGTCCCTGTCCGATGACAAGCGAGAAGAGCCGTGGACAATTACGGCAGCCCACTTTCTAATCGCTGTGGGTGGAAGACCGCGATATCTCAACATTCCTGGTGGAAGCCCTGGAGAGTTTTGCATCACATCTGACGACATCTTCTCCCTTCCTCATCATCCAGGGAAGGTTCTTCTTGTTGGAGGTTCCTACGTGGCTCTGGAATGTGCAGGATTTCTTGCAGGAATAGGATTGGATGTGACAGTCATGGTGAGATCCATTCTGCTGCGTGGTTTTGACCAACAAATAGCAGAAATCATAGGGACAGTGTTGGAGAAGCACGGAGTTAAGCTTTTAAGAGGAACGTTGCCTGTGCAAATTGAAGAAGTCTCAGAGGGAACTCCTCCACAGTTGTTGGTCACTTACGAATATGTGGAAACTCATGAGACAGCTGAAGATGTGTTTAACACGATTGTCCTCGCAGTTGGAAGAGATCCTTGCACACTCGACTTGGAGTTGGGAAAAGCTGGAGTAGAAGTGAATCCTGATAATGGGAAGATTCTCACGAACGAAAGTGAAGAAACTTCTGCAGGAAATATATTTGCAATTGGAGATGTAGCGGATGGTCGGCCGGAACTGACACCTGTGGCGATTCAAGCAGGGAGGCTTCTTGTGAACAGACTTTACGGAGGAAGTTCCGAGTTGGTGGACTACGTCAATGTGGCTACGACTGTGTTCACTCCGTTGGAATACGGATGTGTTGGATATGCTGAGGAAGATGCGATCGAGATTTATGGTGAAGAAAACATCGAAGTTTATCATTTGACTGCTCAGCCGTTGGAATTTACTCTTCCTGCGAGGTACGTCTTGTTTTTGAGTTTTCTGTGGGGCCTGACAATTATTGTGTATTCAATAAAGTACGCTTGGTTCGTTTTGTGCAGGGACAAGAAGCTGTGCTATTCGAAAATAATTTGTCTGAAGACGGAGAATGAACGAGTAGTGGGATTCCATTACCTCGGACCGAATGCTGGGGAAGTAACTCAGGGATTCGCATTGGCAGTACGTCTTAAAGCTACTAAAGAAGATTTCGACGGTTGCATTGGAATCCATCCAACTTGTGCTGAACTCTTCACAACTCTCACCATCACGAAGTCGTCTGGAGAAGCGTGGAATAAGACAAGTTGCTGAAGTTAAGCTGCGTGATGGATACCTTTGAAATAATCCACCACGTACAATTGGAAGTAGACCACAGATCTCGTAACTAGTTTCATTCGAAGCTTCTGTGACACTTAAATCTCAAATCCTCTGAAGGGGAAGGATTTAGGCTGATGTTGTTATGAGTTCTGGTGTTTCAAAGACAGGTTGCATTGTAGATATAGGCAGATAGAATGCTATTAGACTCATCCATAGAGGTTTCGTTTTCATCCTAATTCTTGCCATTTTTTTAAACACATTTTCTTCTCCACAGCACAAAGTGTGGAAAACTTTAGAGAATGACCCAGTTTTCGCTCACTCGCCTCTAAAGCCAACAATGGAAGAAGCTCGTAAACGGGCAATGATGCAAATATTGCGAATCTGTGATTACAAGTTTTTATCAGAAGATCAATTCCTGGATAATCCTTTACTGGTAAACTCCCCTTTGAGTAAACAACATCCTCGGGATTACATTTAAAAATCTTGGTGACTCTCTATCCATCAGGGTATCCATTTGGTCGTAGCCTTAGGTCAATACGATTGGTCTGTGAGTGCGAGGAAATCGCTGCTGTTTGACTTCTTTAAAAACACAATCCGAGGACAAGGCACGGAAAAACACTACCAGATTCTGGAGGATGTGATGGATGAAAAGGTGATTGCAAAGATTGTCTTTTGTCGATTTCAGATTATTTTAAATGTGTGCTCTCTTTTGTAGATCTTTGGCTGCTTCTGTTTGACAGAGATGTCTCATGGTAAAATAGTTTTAAGTTAATTAGATCATTCAAAAGATATGTTAGACACTAATTATAGCTGTGCATTACAAATGTAGGAACCAACACAAGGGCGATGCGAACTGAAGCTCGATTTGATCCCAAAACTCAGCAGTACATTTTACACACTCCAGATTTCGAAGCAGCTAAAACTTGGTCTGGAAACTTAGGTAAGACTGTTCATTATTGCAGCCGTGATTGCTCATGAAGTAATTATTACTTAATTTAATTCTAAACTAAATAGGGAAGTCAGCGACACACGCAGCAGTTTTCGCTCAGTTGTACACTCCGGATGGAAAATGTCACGGACTCCACTGCTTCGTGGTTCCCATCCGAAGTCCCACCACTTTGATTCCCTTTCCTGGGGTTATCATCGGAGATATGGGGGAAAAAGTGGGCCTGAATGGACTTGACAATGGGTGAGCTCAATGTTAGTGGAATCTCGGAATGTTTAGATAAGCTAAGTAGCTCAAATATTCCTGCACTTTTGCAGCTACATGATGTTCGATCATTATCCGGTGTCCCGAGATGCACTGCTGAACAAAAGTGCAGATGTCTCCGAGACTGGAACTTATGTAACACCATATTCAGACCCTAACAAGCGATTTGGTAAGATTTTTAATTTTAAGATGCGTTAAGAAGTTGATAAATCCTAAAAATGGTTTTATCAATGTGTCAGGTGCTTCGTTGGGAAACTTATCTTCAGGAAGAGTTGGAATTGTGTGGATGTGCACAGCAAACATAATCAAAGTCATTCCCATTGCCATCCGCTACAGTGCCCTTCGCAAACAATTTGGGAAGGCAGGGGAAGAGGAAATGCCTGTGATTGAGTACCAAATGCAGCAGTGGAGATTGTTTCCATATCTCGCTGCTGCTTATGTAATGAGGTCGTATGCCGATGAGTCGTACATGATTCTGGCTAGTCACATCTTCAGCCAATTTATGGGAGAAGAAAATAAGGAGTTGGCTGCTAAACGTGGGGCTGAAATTCACGCTACGTCTTCTTCTGCTAAACCTCTGGCGTCTTGGCTGGCGAGAGATGCGGTGCAGGAATCCAGGGAAGCTTGTGGAGGTCACGGCTACTTGAGAGCTGCGGGAATC
This sequence comes from Isotomurus palustris, assembly GCA_034696625.1. NCBI lineage: Eukaryota > Metazoa > Arthropoda > Collembola > Entomobryomorpha > Isotomidae > Isotomurus > Isotomurus palustris. Next base: position 8,903 of record JAQGAD010003354.1, read on the forward strand.
GGAGCTGTTCGGGATGATAACGATAGCAATTGTACTTATGAGGTAAACTGTTCGCACTTTTGATCAGTTTTAACATAAAGTTAGTTGGTGAACCTGATAACTGTTTTCTGTAGGGAGATAACAATGTTCTGCTGCAACAAGCAAGCAACTGGTTGATCAAATTGTGGTTGGAATCCAAATCAAAAGACTTTTCAGACGAAGGTCCGTTGGGATCCTTAAGCTTTCTGAGAGGAAAGTCGAAGTCTTTCAATGCCAGAAATGTGGAGGAATTACTCAAACCGGAAACTCTTTTGGAAACTTACAAATGGCTTGTTTCGTGGCTTCTGCGGTCGTCTGCAGAGAAGTTCCAGACACTTCGAAAGGAAGGGAGGGATGCGTTTATGTCTAAAAATGACTCACAAGTTTACAAAGCCCGAACTCTGTCGCTAGCTTACATTGAACACTACGTAATGGAGATGTTCTGGAAAAGACTCCAAGATCCACAGATACTTCCTGAAATTCGGAGAGTTCTTACTCGACTCCTCCTGCTCTTCGGGTATTGGAGTTTAGAGAAACACTTGACGAGTTTGTACCAAGGTGGATTCGCTAAAGGTCCCACAGCAGCAACTTTAATTCGCGAGGGAATTCTGCTTTTGTGTGAAGAAATTAAACCTGATGCTGTAGCTTTGCTTGATGCGATTGCTCCTCCAGATTTCATTCTGAATTCTTGCTTGGGCAAAAGTGATGGTCAAGTTTACAAGAACTTGCAATTAGCTATGTCGCAAACACCGCAGGGATATGAAAGAGACTCGTACTGGAAGGATATTGTGAACAAAATCCAATCTAAGATATAAAGTTTATTTACAGCTAGTAGTAATTTGCAATTTAGTAATGTACAATTTCACAAATTATTTTGATCTAATGTGGAAAGTGTTTTAAAAAGCATAATATCAAGTGTCGAAGTACTTTGAAATAAATATCATATCAATTTGAACATCAGAAATTAATTAATTACTAAATTAAACTTAATATAAATGTTACTGGGGTAGTTGAATGGAATCAAGTTTACATTTGAAGTGATGACTGTCGACTGCGAACTGCTGGTTTGGATGTGGAGATTTTAATGTCTAAATCGAACGTCTGGTGAGGAGGATGCAAATCATTCCCTGGATTAGTTGGAATGATGCAGTAGAATCGCTCGTCTTGGGAAATCTCAGCTGGTGACACACTTTCGTGATGAACCAGTCCTGTCCACGATTCTGTTCTGGTTCCCTGTCCTTCGTTCTCTTGGTACTTGATCTGTGATACATACAAGGACCAACATTAAGCTAGCTAATTGAAAAAATACATTATTTACTAAATGAGAGTCTTACTGTAATTGTGTATTTGTAGAAATCCAAGGTATCTCTCGGACTGTAGCCGTAGACATACGCTAGGCATGAAACTTCATTAAAATTCCTCATACAAATCTCAACAATTCCGAGAAATGAGTTTCCATCCCGTTTCAAATGGAAAGCTTTTGGTTGGTAGACTGTTGAATAAACACGAATGTTGCATTTAAGTTTCAGGGTTACCGGTTCTGAAAGTAAAGGAATTGAAAGTAAAGGAATTGGAAGTAAGGAATTGAAAGTAAAGGAATTGGAA
>JAQGAD010003355.1:0-10521 GCA_034696625.1 Isotomurus palustris
TATTTTTTCAGTACGACTGCAGGGTCAAAAGTTATGAGGGTTGAAAGTGTGGCCCATCTTCGTGAATCACCCTGTATATTTAAATTTCTGTTCAATTGTGACAAGTATGTAAAAAATATTTAGAATAAACAAATTTGTTAATTCTGTTGGATCTTTCGAGACGCTTTGGCTGATAATTTTTAGCTGGCAAAAGCTTACATGTAGCTCCTTCATTTGAAACTATTATGTTTCATAAGTTTAATTTACTTTGGTTTACAGGGGCACACTCATGCTTTTGGTCGTATAATGTTGCATGCATAATTATTCATTAATGTACATTCTTTATACACTTAATCACTGGTTTCTCTCCGTGAATATATTGTGCGGAATGCCAAAATTACTTTTATTCCAAAACTTTTACACAGCGAACACGTCAAGAACCACTTCTTATGTAATTTTACAAGAATGCGAATAGCCCTTTATTATTTTAATGCATGGCTAGAAATAAGTGGTTATGAATCTGGAAAATATATATACCAGTTAAGGCCTTCTGCCAACAAAAAGTTAATTAGCCAGGTCGGTAATAACCAGCTTCATGCTTAATATCATGGACTAGTTTTTCACCCTTACAATTTACAATAAAGAATCGTTTTGATTAATGGTTAAATTCGATTCCTGAAACTGTGGAATAATTAGGAATCCTATCCAAACCTTCTCCAAAAAACTAGCAACTAACTCGTTAAATGATATTTTGTTGCTTGGTGCGGCTCTATTCCTGCACAAGACAATTTCAGGTGAACCTTTGGCAGCGTTGATAGCATTGTTATGTAGAAGCACGTGTATTTTTTGTGCTTCCTGCAACACTCGACACAAGGATAATGAGTGATCATGAGGAGATTGATCACTCAATGCAATAATGCAGTTTGGGCACTTAGGTACGCAATAATTCAGTAATTACTAATTGCAAATTGCAATGTTCAATTAGTAATTACTGAATTTACTACAAATTAAATTGAGCGATTTGAGATCGGGATATGAATGTCAAATTCAGTTAAGGAAGTTGGGCGTTGTCCCTTATAGAAGTTGTTAAATAGGTAGCTGATATTAGGTATCGATTTAGTATATTAGCTGATGCGTTGATTAGTGTCAAATCAGTTTTGTGAGAGGCGAGCTCAGAGAAGGATAATAAACACTCCAAGACTTTTCTTGGTTGGAAATTGTTAACCATTTAAACCCCATCAACACTCTTATCATTGACCGGACCCTAATCCATTACACAATTTTAAAATCACCAAACAATTGGTAAGAGACTCTGGGCAGTGTTGTTAAAATGGGACTTTGATTTCCCTATATCGTAGCATTGATCACAGTTACTGTCACAGATATTTACCACTGTGATTTACACAAAATCACACTTTTATTTTCACAGTGGGTAGTCACAGTAACAACACTAATTTTGGGACAATTTTAATGAAACTAAATTAAAGCGTAAGAGTCATTGAGGTCTGGACAGATTTTAACCCATAAGACCGGTGAGAGTCACTGAATTCTGTTATATTTTAAAAAATCATGAAATCTTGAAATTAATTAGTTTTTGTGGAAAGAATTTTGTGGTTGTTTGAGACTGCTTGGCTTGAAGTTTTCACAATGCATTTAGTAAACGTGCTTTCAGCTAAGGATTTTTTGAAGTTGGAGATTTCGATATCCCGCGTTCAAATATTAGATATTCACAGGAGATAACTAATCAAGTTGGATAATAAAAGTCGTAGTATTATTTTGCACAACCGTTAGTGGCTAGTGGGCCAGATTCCAACTTCTTGGCGAATAAAACGAGCTATGAAATATAAAAATAACACCTCAGGAAAATAAAGCACCTACCCAATTGAACTCTAAGCTGCTATTTAATAACAAATCTTTATTACTTATCAGATTGATTAAATGATTGATTGATACTCTTTATTCCCGTGTTATTCTTCATTTAGTACAACAATAGACTAGTCTTCCATGAGTAACACAAAGGGTACAGGTGAAGAAGGAAACTGTCAAGATTAAGTAGTTATGCATTTATGTCTTGTACCGGTGGAAAACTGCTAACCAAATTGATTAATCTGTTTTAATTAGTTTTAACCAGGTTGCACTAGATATTTTGCTCGGCATCAACTTTCTTGTCGTGAGTACATTTAGAGATCAGAAACAGAATTCTGTCTAAATGTCTAAAATCAACATGTGGTTTGGTCTGAAGTATCTTGTTCTGGTTTTCTTCGTCGTAGGTAATTATAAATCTACAAGCTTGTATACGTTAATTATTGTTTCATTTAAGCAACTTTTGCCCATTAGCAGCACACGGAGCGTACGTTGACTTTTTGTGTCCTCGCAATCCTCCAGCGCCTGGTCAGAACTCAAGCGTGTTTTTTCCTTGTGCGCTTGACTGTGTGCACCAACATGGATCCGTGGATGGAACTTGTGGGGATGCGTCGGAAGGAGATTTCAACTGCTACTGTGGACCATCGTCTGGAAGTATAATTGACACATAAAAAGATAATAATTCAAAATGCAACTAGACTTCATTTTTTATCGCATGATTTTTAATTCTGGTAGAACGGTACGAACCCTCACTGCAGTGCATTCAACCTCAAGAGGAACGATACCATGAGCTGTGTACTGCAGACTGCCAATGCAATCATGGGGCTATGGGTGGGTACTGCAATTGGGACCTGAAGGCTTGTATCTGCGAAGGATTCAATCCGGATAACGTAATGAGTATTTGATATTAAAAAGATTTGCGTAGAATAACATGCCAATCATATGCGTTGTAATTTATGATATTTTAATTAAACGGTCTCTCCGTAGGTTGGCTGTCCAGCAGAAACTCTTCAGGACTTTGCATGGATTGTTTACAATAAAGCCGGGAAGGAAGATTTAGGAGCAAATGGTTTATCTTTCATTGGTGCTATAGTTCCTATTCCTACCAAATATTTATGAGTTTTATGGGTGTAAATGCGGACTGAATAAAAACTTAAGTGCTACAAAGTGCAAAATTAAAAATGTATACTTCAGAGTAAACCTTTAACTTATTGAGGCGAGGATGATTCGGTTATGGAGGCTTCAAGCAGCCTTAGGAAATTCAGATTCCGTGTAGAATACTTATATTAGAATTTAGGAGAGTTTACTACCAAACGGGGTTGAATATATTTTCAACTGCAAGTTTGTAGTTTTATTCAACATAAATTTCTGTTTTTAAAACACACGCCATCAAGCACTGGATATATTCGTGTCATACTTGACTAATGCATTGAAAATTTGCAAACTAAAGCACAACTTAATCTGAAGCTTGTACTAGTTTAACTCACATAATTTATCAGGATGTGGAAGATTTTCCTAAGGTCTTACTTTATTCAACCGAACTATCCGCATCTCTTTGAAGGTTGCTGAGTTTGTATGTTGTCCTTGGTTGCTTTTAGCGTAATCCATATTTTAACAAGCCATTCTACTATCCACAAGAAGTAGGAGCACAAGAGCAGAGCTCCCCAAATAATGAATATACTTTTGATTGAGTCTAAAATCATCGGCGACGCAGGATGTGTCCACTCATCTTCTGGATGGTAGTCCTTAATAAAATTATGCTGCAGGATAAGTTTCCTAGCACTTGAAAACAAAGTCTCCCATAGATTCAAAAGACCGAATTTGAAAAACTTTTCCACAGAAACTGTTATCTGAATTCCTAAGGGATTTGTTGCTACCACAGACTCAAAGTGCTTAAATGGTGGTTTTTGAATGTTAAAGCAGTCTGAATTTGGATGAAATACTTTCATGTGACATTTTATTTCATCCCACATCGTATCCGTTTGGAGATACAAAGCATACCTATTTTTTGCGTTGGCCACATCTGCAGTCACCGCTGTAAAGTCGTCTTCAAGGTAGTTTAAATCACAAATTTTATGGTAAGGAAACCTTTCTCGATATTTTTCAGACACACTCACTTCCAATATCCTGCAGATACCACTCAGGTAATCTCTTTTGTTGTGCTCCAAATTGCTAAAATACCTGATGACTATTTTGTAATCCATCAAAAGTAGTTGCGTAAGGTCATTGATGATTTCTGGGGGAGAAATTACAATCATTCCGACAGACAACTCGTTTCTGTACAACCATGACACTACGGTAATCCCCAAATAGAGTACAAAACTGCTTAAGCATTTGGTGCCTGGGTCTTGATCTATGAACATTTTCAAAAGTGTGTAGCTACTTTCACATATTCTCGCTAGTATGCCTTTAACAGTATTATTGCCTAGTGTGTATCCTGCTACGAAAACATTTAAAACAACTATACTCAGGAATCCGATCCAGACCTTCTCGGGAAAACTAGAAACTAAATCATCAAATGATACTTTGTTGCTTGGTGCGGCTTTCTTCTTGCAGAATATAATTGCAGGTGAACGTTCAGAAGCAACGTGGATAACATTGCTGTACCCTACAATCGTAAAATAATTAAATGCGTAATCAATTAAGGGTGTGTATTTGTCCAAGTTTGCTCCGATCGACACCGTTTGAATTGAAAAATTGTGTATTTGTTGCAAGTTCTGAAACACGTAATCGTACGGGTAACACAGTCCAATTCTTGCATTGAACTTTCCATTCCATCTGTTTTTTAAGCAGGAAGGATACTGTTTGGTGTAGCTACGAGTGTAGATCGTAGTTGGTGGGAATCTATCTGTTACTGACTTAGGAAGGAAATATTTGAATAGAAATTTGACAGGATCATAAATTGCAAAATATTGGCCAGGTGTGTCAGGAAAAAACCCAACGTTAGGGAACACATTGATTGGAATGTCAAGGAAGTGGTAATAAATCCGCATTGGGTGTTTTTGATATTGGATTGCATACGATTTTGCTCCGTAAAGCGTGACTATGATAAGTGCCGACAACTCATGTGCTTTCAAACTGTGGAAACTTTTCGAGACGAACGTGTTTATGTATTGTTCTGCATATCTTTCTGGACTCGCGTCGAATTGGGCGAACAAGACGTTGAAAGTGTATTTCTCAAAGAACAGAATTTTGGTGGTCAGCAGAAGGTAACGGCCACGGTGCCAAGAGTTAGTGATTGTGAACAACACTTTATCCTTATTAGCTGTGACTAATTTTTCAAGTGCCAATAACAATCTCGGATCTTTAGTTAAACGGTACACGTGAACAGTACACATTTTGTTACCAGGATGATCAGGCAACTTGAAACCGTGATTGCCTTTTGAGTTGCTTACCACTATCATTCCAAGCTTAGGGATAACAAAAAAACATAAACAATATGAACAATGATGACAGGGCTTTTGACATTCTGTAGAAGAAAATTCTGTAGAAGAATTTTTCGAAAATGATGTATTTTGTTGCTTTTTCGCAATATGATGATAATGGCTCACTAGTATTGTTTTAATTGTCCACAATGGGTTGCTTTTTTCGTCAAATTCTTTAGAGATTCACATTAACAAATTAACCTGTCACAAACGAACGCTTGGGTTTTAGCATTTTTAGAAACTGAATTTTATTTTGACACTGTGAACTACTTTTGTCTTCCGTGTGAGTGTAAGGTGCTGGCCACTGCAAAGGCTCAAGGTGTCCTTTGTATGGAAAGTAAACTCGAAAACAGGTAGCTGTACAAAATTTTGTTTCATTTTGACAAATCTCTCAAGAATTGCGAGGTAAAGAGAATCTTTTTGGAGCCATGAATTCTGCTGTTTTTCTCAGCGTGTTTGGATGAATTTGACCGATAAATATGAACTGGAAAGCCAATTGTTACTAACTTCAATATGAAGCTACAATGAATGTTAAGTTTAATTTATTTTTGTGCATGAGACACAGTTATGCTATCGATCGTACAATAAAGAATACATAATGTGGTTGGTCAATTTCGTATTAGATACATAATGACCAGTTTGTTTGTTCGAAGCCAATCTAAACCTTACATACAAAACACGTCCAGCACTGCCTCTAATGTAATTTCACAAAAATACGAATTATCCTTCATTATTTTAATGCATGCATATAAATGATTGATTATGAAAGCTTCAGAAATGTAAGCCCGTTGAGAGCTTCCGCTCACACAAACATTAATAATTAGGACTATGATTACCAGGATCATATTTCTGAGTATAAAACTAAATTTTCTGTGAGTTTTGAATACATAAAATTTACTTTAAGTTCCAATCTGTTTCCCAATTCATGCAAAGACATTTTATGATCCTCTTAAAGTTTCAGTTGCGGTACTAAGACCCATATTTCGAGTTTGGGATTAAACGAAATTTAACGTCCAGGTTTCCGTACACGTAAGAGTCCATTAGGGTTTTCAGAAGGATTTAAAATCTGTCCTGAGTTGTTGCAAAATACCGCGTTAATTCTGATCTGAAATTTTTCAATAGATGCCCATGACTATGGCCACAAATCGTCTGTGGATACAGGAAGGTGTAGCCTACTATGAGGAGGTTCAATTCAGAAGAGATGTCTCATTGTCAGTTTACAAGAAAGGAAACCGACAAATTAAATAGGACTGTGAAGGGATTTCTTAGCAGAAAATGTGTTGCTTGATGGCGTTTGAGAAGTAATGAATGTTTGTCGCATTTCCTTGAATAATAAATAATAAGTGGAACTAAATAGGAATGTGTTTCAAGTGACAGTCAAGGTGAGGCGATTGGGAATGGATAGTAAACATATAGTTAGTAAAGGAATAGTTAGTAAAGAGGAATTGTTAGTAAGGGAATCGATGGTAACTCACAAATTCGATGGTAGTTCGTGTTTTGTGCACAGAATTTTTCTCTCGCAAAACATTGGAAATTATCATTTCCAAAGCATTCAAATATTAGTCCAGTCAATTTGGGCTCATAATATTAGTTTGATGTCTGTCTACCCCGTATGTCCCTTGTATATGATTGCAATAAACAAATTCATAAATTTTACTTTCGAATTTGATGTATTCGTTTTCTAATTGACCAGTAAGGTTCAACGACTCCGGACAGTAGACAATTTTCAGCTTTTTGATTAATCCAAAAAAATAAGGATTATTTTGCGAACAAGAAAATGGAAACGACAACTATGTCCCAACAAGACATGGGGGTTCGGGGGTGGAGCCCCCGAAATTAGATTTTTCTACGGTAAAGAAGTTTCAAATTTTATCCATCAAAAGTTGTTTGGGCTTAAGAGACTGCTTGGCATGAAAGTCGTCTACAGTTCGGGTACCTACTATAGATCATCAAGGAAATAAAATAAACCATCTGGTTCATCAACCCGAAGTGTAGGAGTAGTCTAAAATGTAACCGTGTTATGCGAAAGATTAGAATCGTTAAAGATCCTTGGTTATTTTTCAAACTATGGTTATTCCAAGTTTTTAAAAATTAAACGGCCAATCACTTTAAGATTAAGTGCCTTTAACATTTTAAGGGACATTTGTCTGTATTACAAAATTAATTTTATCAATTTATCTTCATCCGATCAAAATTTAGGAGCGTTTTAAGATTGAAAATTAAACAGAGTCATGGCAAACTATCTTAACAAAAAGTAAATTAGACATGAAACTCTGTTGCTACACTATGTCGTTGCCCCGAAAAATGTTTTTGCAGACCCTAATGGTGTTTTTACACTAAAATTTCATACATAGTAACTGTCAAAACAATTCATTCAAAATTCATAGCTTAAAATACTACCATAGAGCAGAGCCTTAACTACGAAGAATTTATGATGCATTGCATATAATAATATGATGAACGTGTGATTTACCATCTATTCCCTTACTATCAATTCCTCTTTACTTGTGATTCCTTTATTGACCAAGCACAGACAGCCCTGTGGTAAATTATGTGCAGCTGGAGTTGAGTCCAAATTGAGCTGTGGGTTCTGTTCCCAGAGCTGGTGTGGGTTTTTTCTTTGAGATTTTTTCCCACACCAGTCAACTCCACTGGTACGAGATCATCTGGCCTGCACGGTTGGGCCTAGGACAGATGATCTCATAGATAGGGCGGCAGCACACCGCATCACGTAACGAGATTCCGTAAAGAACAGAAACTACCCCTTACAAATTAACCCGCCGTCGTAAGAACTCTGTTAAATGGATCCAGCACCACCAAATGCCCAAGTAAAAAATAAAATATGATACCTTTATTTACTAACAATTTCTAATTACTAACTATTCCTTTACTATCCAATCCGCAAATCGAGTTGAGAGGTGTTTTATAAAACACTCGACTCGTCTGGTAGTGTTGAACACGAACCTGAAGTCTGTTCCGTGTAAAAATGAGAATGAGCCCTTCGGGGCCCATTCAAAGTAGCTTCCGGTCCCATTGGAAATGCTTGCGAGAGAAAGTCCCAGTCCTCCTTATGTTGAGATCTTGATCCGTCCAATGCTCATTTTCTCTCTCGCTAACGTTAGCCAGTTACTTACACTGCAGTGTGGTAACATGAGAAAATTAACATGAGGCTGGGTGGCGATTTCCCGAACCCTTCTTTTTTGAGTGGACCCTGCAAGGCCCATTTTTATTTTTACACGGAACTGACTTTAGTTCCGTGTTCAACAACTGCTAGACGAGTCAATTGGAATATTACACACCTTTCAACTCTCCTGGAGGAGCAATTACTCTCCTAGTAAGATAGAAAATAAATATTATACTTGTTTCCGATTAGTTTTACTGAATTCCCGACTGCACTGTTTCACTAATCTTAAGTTACACTTATGCGTCGTTATGAACCAGTGAAAATATTTTTAAATCTTTAAAAAATTCATTCTAAAGCCCACTTCTCCAGGAAATAAATAAATAAAAGTATTCTTGCATGGCAATCTTTCTAAATAGTAAAATGTGTCTGCATTTTTGAATTTTTTTAAAATTCTTGTTATTGGATAAAAAAGGGTTTTTAATATAATTCGGTCTAACTGAATAAATGAAGATTTAAAAGTTAAAATCATTGGGAAGACAAAAACAATTGTCAAAATGGAGAGTTTCTCGCTGCTTGTCTTATGCAGATTGCAGATCGCCAATTTCCAATGTTTTACATTGAAAATGTTCTACCTGAGCAGAAATGAGAACATCTGTGCTGCTTTGTGGGATTCTGGAATCGTCCTCAGCCATTTTCTGATGCCAGTGATGATAACACAGGAGAAAACTATTGAGCCTCCCACCACACTGAAACAGAGAGTGATCAACGTAAGTTGGCATTAGTTTTGCGATAGTTTTCCAACAAAGGCAATAGGTTCCCCAGAATAAGTGACAAATTTCAATCAAATTAGCTACAAGTTTGCCAAAACTGGAGACTCTACTACTTTAGTATTAATAGGAGGAAACTAAAACTCGAACCTCCAGACGTCGGGAACGACATCGAGGACAACAAACTGCAGGAGGAACCCGAAAATGACATCGCAACTTCTGATGAGAGCCACAGGTCCAGCTTGTTCGAACTTGAGAGCGAGAACAATCGACATTTGTCCGAGAAAGGAGAGTCCAGCAACTCCAAGAATGAGCAGGGAATCTTCAAATCCCGTTGGAACACTCAGCCCTCCTCCTCCAAAGCTCACAGCCATGATGTACGCTTGAACCACACCGATGACTCCGAAGACTAAGGTCATAACTGCAAAGTGGACCTCCCGAATTTTCCTCGTAATGACGACAATCAAGGACGCACAGAATATAGACCCCATTGCCAAACTCGTCCCAATCTGCGAGATCATTGTGCAAACAGTTTACGTCATTTCACCATTACCTTCATAAATACAAATCAACAATGAGAATCTGCTAATCAAAGGGAAAATTAATTCGATGAGGCGATCTTTTCAAATGATGTTTTTCGATTCATGTGGAAATATTTTTGTTTGTGGGAGCAGCTGTGCGTGTTAAAAAGGCTTAAAAGGGGAGTTTTGGAATACACGATAATTAATAATAATGCTAACAATGGTATTTCGAATATTTTACCAACGTGTTTGTGTCGAAAGACTCCTCTCCGGTGAGGAGAGGTGGTTTGGTGACAATGACGACTCCTCCCAGAGTTACGATTGCAACAATTATAGGAACCACTCCGCATTTTTCCCCGAGGAAGAAGTGAGCCATAATTGTCACGAGAACTGGAGTGGAGTTTGTGATGACTGAAGTGTCTCCAATGCTTAAGTACTGCAGGGCGTAGTACCTTAAGATCACAGATGTTGATCCGATGAGTCCTCGAGTCTGTAAATTAATTAGAGCTTTATTTAATTGGTTACTCAGACAATGAAGAAAGTTAATTAAGAGGTGCACAATATTTTCTGCAAAGCTAAATTACAATAAGTCCTATCCATTGTTTCCAGTTTTCGTTTTTGGTTAATGGCCAAACAGAATCGAAAATTGAACGCTTTGAATTAGACTGGGAAGATCCATCGGTGCTGTGACGTTTCTCCTTGTCGTTGAATGTGTTTCGTCTGAGTCGAATTTCGGAAAAGATTAGAATGGGAAGTGTAGGAATGGCTGTGCCAGCGTATCTCCAGAAAGAAGAGCCGTAAGCGTTGAAAGCGTAGTCCGTGTTGAGCATCTTGACGAAGAG
>JAQGAD010003356.1:0-10519 GCA_034696625.1 Isotomurus palustris
CAGAGTGTGAGATGTAATGAGGTTCAGGAATTAGGCAACATTGAGCTTAACGCAGGCAACCAATTACAGGCAAATAGACCGAACTTCACATTTCTCCCTTAAAATGTTTTAGGCATACCTTTAATATATTTAAATATAATTTTTACAATTATGCAACTACAACTACGACACAACTTACATTTAAAATTATTGTGATTTTTTATATCTACTGTGGTGATTTGCTCTCATCAGTTTTAAATGCATATTTTATTAAATGCCATTAAGCATTTAAAATTAACACACTCAATACAATGTCATCTGCAGTGTCACTAACATCTAATGAATGCACAAATTAAATTTAACATATCAATCACGTTACATCCAACCACCCATAGAGTAATTTAGGTAGTAAGGATTCTTTGTGATTCTCGTAGAATTTCTAGATTGTAAACAGATGTACTTGTAAAAATGTAAAAAATGAAGAATATTTAATCTCCGCTAATTTCTCCAGAAGATCGATTAACGAAACTGTAAAATATCTCCGTTTAAATAAAGTGTATATGGACCCCTTTTAAAGATTTCAATATATTTTTAATCGTGTTTGGTTGAGTTTCCTAAATTGCAATCAAGTAAAATCTGTTAATCACTTAGAAATTTCGATCGCTATGATTTAGTTTTACAAGCATAAATTTTACAGACATTATGAAAACATTTTGCAATACAAAAGAAAAGGTTCCTCATTTTGTTCCAGTTAAAGTATTGGAATATTCTATTAATTCTTAGGTAATATTGGTATTTGCCCCTTCAATTGTTAACAATACATTCGATAATAATATAATAAATACCTTATTGTAATGAATGGGAAGCAAATGAACCCAACATAAATAAATACAGTGGAAATATGTATTGAACTTAATAATTACACTTTACTGTATCCTAAAATTGCCTAAATAAATCGGCAAATAACTTAATCAGGATTGGTTCTTTGAATACGAATGGCTGGATTTTGGCAGAAAAAATGATTCAGACAATAAAATATAGATTATATTTGTTTTCTTGATCATTAACTTCCGAGTCTTCATGAAACATTGTCAATAGCTGCGTGAGAAATCTGTTCGTGGGGAACACCAATTTTTTAAAATTAAATTTAAAGGAATGCGTTTGGAGGCAGAGATTCACTTGACGAGTTTAAAAAAGGAATCAAATCTAATCTAACTCGAATAAATGAATCATAGAATTAGTCACAAAGTATGAACCACACATGAATTTGATGACATGGATCTGCACTGACCGAATAAATACAAAATAACGGTAACTGCATGTGGGCAAAATGACAATTGTTTAACCCTTTGGACCGTAAGAGGCTCAATTGATGATTTTACCAGCACATGACCACCTGCGGGAGAACATCAATTGATGATTGTAAAGGAGTTAACGAACAGTCGGATGATCATCATTTGATGATTTTCAAATCTCAAGTCCCCACGTGGATGATCACCAATTGATGACGACTTTAAAAATTTTCCTCGTGTGGAACATCATCGTTTGATGATTTTCGAATTTTAATTAAAATTACGGGATTTCTCGATGAACTCGAGTTTTCGTTCAGTGATTTTCAAAATTTCAGAACGTTTAACTGCTTTCGTTAGCTTTCAGAAACTTTCAAAATTTTGATAATCGTGTGATTTCAAATTTTGAATACTTCTGCCACTGAAATTGTTGCCAAAATTTCCTTCAATTGGTTTAACAGAACTTTGAAACTATTTAAAAAAACTTATTACATAATTTCAAAAACTGATCCTTCAAAATTTTGACAAATATTAACACTTCAAAATTTCAAGATTTTTGAAATTTCGAAAAATTATAGAATTTTGTAAATTCGACTTGTTTTTCAAAATTTTGATTATCATTTTTGAAAGTTTAATCAATGTTTCTTTATAATTTTTCAAATTTTTTGTATTTGGATAACAATAAATTTTCAAGATTTCGAAATGAACCTTAATTTTTTCGTAATTTCAAATCTTTTTCAAAATTTGAACATTTAAACTATTTGCGATCTAAGCAGAAATTATGACACAACTTCCGTAATTTCATATTATGAAGAACACACCATCATATCTAATGTTAATTTTTATAAATCTATACTGTTCATGTATGTGAGGAATCCAGAAAATTAACCTTGCTTGAGATGCAAAATTACCAAACGACGGTATACGGTATTTTCAATTTTGTAATATTCTCAGGTTGTTTCAGAATTTCACGTTTAACATGAAAAATCAAGGAAAACAAATTTCAAAACATCACAAATGTTGTCAAAAGGACTTGCAGTAGTTGATATTATTTCATTCGAATCGTTTTTAACCCAACCCAACTCTCAAAAATTGTCCGCGTCTAGGGGCATCTGATTGAAAAGTTCGATCCACAGTACAAGCAGTGTATTTCTTATAAGGTTCCGCTATAATGGGAAGCTGGAAGTTCTAACTGTCCATGTGTAAAGACTTTCAAACCTTTATTTCCGGTTGAAAGGGTTAATTGTGAGTCAAATGCAGATTACATAATATACTTTACTTTAATACAAAACAACTCTCTAAAATGGGGAAAATATAATTCAATTTTCATTTCTACTTGAAGGGGTTCAGTCACATTAAGAACACGGATGACTTTGTACTGGAACTGGTGGATGTTGTGGAAATACAAAACACGGAACGATTTCTGGGTGACGCGGAATCTCGTTAGTTTTGAGAATATTCTGCTACGCTCGTTAAGTTTTCTGTCTCCTTTTTTTTCCGCGTCATTTGACGACAAACATGATTTTTGTCGATAAATTCATCTGTGGGGACCTCGTTCTTTCTCTCGTGTTTTCCCCTTCCACAAACTGCTCCCCATCTTTCTCATCTTCATTTTCATCATCAGATTTCGGTTCGTTTTCTGCTTTGCAGGAAACGTTTCAATTACCACCTAAAAAACGTTAGATCTAATGTTTCTGAATTTTAGCCACAAGCTAGTCTAAGAAATGATCCACATCAACTACTCTAAAGCAGAAAAACTTAATTACCAGATTAGGAGTCTTCGCTCCGATCTCCAGTCTCAAGATGACTACGTAATCTCTTATCTCTCTATCCAATTCTTTAATAAGAAACTCAACGGTTAACCATAAATTGAAAATTCAAACGACTCAAAAAAAGAAGTTCGACTATCTTTTGAAAAGCTCACAACCTAAGGCATCTTACACTCAAATTCCAACAATTAAGAAGCTTTGTACAATGCACAATCTCAGCTTACGTGTGCTTAATCATGACGGAATTGAGGCGTTGGAACTTGGACTTAATTTTGCGGTTCAGAATCCTTCAAAAAACTCCGACTTAATTGATACGATGCTGTGCACAGATATAATACTATTTAGGACGGAGGAAGATGATGTGAAAAAGGCCCATGTAAGGATGCAAATAAGCAGAAAAGTCTCAAAAGAAGCGAAGTTCCGTTCACCTAATTCCAACAAACTACTAATTGAGTCTGTGAAACAGCTAAGTAAATATTCCTCAATTGTGATACTAAAAGTAGATAAGGGTAACTCTACAGTAGTAATGAACAGGATGGATTACGACTCAAAAATCAAAAGATGCTATCTGATGGTCACTATCAGTTAATTCAGAGAGATCCCACAGTCCATATAAGGAAGAAAAACACAGACTTATGTCAATGTTTTCTTGACTCTAGAAAGATAACAGAACAAGAATTCAAAAACGCATCAACGAAGAATGATCTAGTTTGAGTATTTTATGGACTCCCCAAGCTTCACAAAGATGATGTTCCTCTTCGTCCGATTGTGGATTTCCGAAAATCCCCTACGTAAAAACTCGCTAAAAAACTAGTTCCAGTTCTAAAATCGATTTATTCCAACCACAATTACAACGTTCTCAATAGTTATGAGTTTACGAAGGACATCCAAGAAGCGACAGAAAACATTTTCGTATTTAGTTGTGAAACACGTAAGATTAGTAAAATTCAACCAATTCTTCATGTTGGGACTTAAGCATTCACCACGGGTAACTTAAGTACCATAGTGGAAATCTGTTCCAAAATACACAAAGAAATGGCTTTTTCTAATACAGTGCTAAGTTTGGTGGCAATAGCTTTATTAGTTTTTGAGTCACTGCAGTTAAGTAAATACATCTAATTTACTGTAAAAACTTAATCACCCCGCACGGCCATGTCAGTTAACGTAACAAGCTCATCTTTTGATAGACGCAATAAACTATGCGAAGGTACATTGGTTCAAAATTGTAACTTGATCGGATGCATACTAGCGGAAATCTTCTCGGAACAAACTTTTCGGTGCTTCTTAAAAATGGACTTAAGTTCAGTTTCTAAAGTTAATAATACACCTGTTTGTCAAGTGATCACTTATAATTCACAAGGGCTGACGTCGTTCATAGTAGCAGAAAAGATTTTGTCATTTGGTTGTTAAGTACCTGAGATATATTGATTAACAGAATTCAGCAAATTCTGCATGTTCGGACGGGCAACGGGTGACTTAAGTACCATAGTGGAGTTCTGTTTCCAAAAGACACGATTAAATCGCTTTTTCTAATGCATTCCAAGTTTGGTGGCCGTACCTTTATTAGTTTTTGAGTAAATCGTGACACATACAGACGGACAGACGGCCAGATGCATCTTGTGTTTCTATAAGCCCAAATTGCTGGGCTACAAAGATGATGGCACACTTGGTCTTTCGGTGTACAGGAAATCTACGCATACTGATAAATACCTAAATTACAATTCCTATCATCATCACAGTCAGAAAGTTTGAGTGATAGATTCTTTAGCTTTCAGAGCTTTCAACATTTGTGAAGATCAATTCCTACCGCTGAGCTTCAACATATACAAGAAGTACTATAACTGAATGGATACCCTAGCAACTTGATTAAAGAAAGAAAAGAAATCATGAAGATTCGCGCACAATCAAATATTCTAGCTGTAAAATATACTACCTGGTTTGCGATTCCCTACATCGGTTCAGCTACCTACAAGATTAGCAGAATCCTACAGAATGAGCTGAATTTCAATCTGGGTTTCTACACAGGAAAGACGCTAAGTTCATACTTCACGCAAGACAAGAAAGGAAAAAATTCCGTAAACTCAGGAATACATGTGATAAAATGCCGTCAGTGTCACAAGATGTACATTGGAGAAACCGAACTTGATGCAATAAAAAGGTTTTAAGAACACCTAAATCATTGTAAGAATGGAAACTTTCAAGTATCAGCACTCGCAGCACACCTAGTTAACAACGCTGGACACTTCCCCGAAGAATTTTCATTAAAAGTGATCGATATAGAATACAGAGGTGACTTTCGAAAAGTTAAAGAAGCTGCCTATATCAAGAAGTATAAATTAATTACAATTACTAACAACGACGGTATCAAATGTAATCCTATTACACTATCTACAATAGTTCCCCTTATTCGGCCGATCATTTGATTTCTATGGATTTCTTTAATTTTTCTCTTCAAGCTTTAGCTTGTCTTCCTCTGTCTTTTTTCACCGATTGGTGCCGTCTTTGCTGACGGTTTAACCTCGAACAAAATAAAATTCAGTGCTAGTCCTACAGTGCTTTTGCACATATTCTTCTTTAGAAAGCTTGGGCATGAGCATTTAAAGGACTCCAAACTATATTTTTGGAAACTAACTGAACACAATCGTGAAATGCTCCTTGTGTAGCGGTCAAAAGTGTGCCAGAATCCCTTTGTACACATGTAAATAGTGATGCAAGAGTTTCGTCTTTTTTCGTTTAACCAAACGTTTTGCGTTTCGTACCATTCGTTTCCGTTTCGTTTTCCGTTTCGTTTTTTTCCAAAAACGAAACGAAAAGAAACGTTTTTTCTCAAGAACGGAACGAAAACGGTTTTTATAAACGCGTTTTTTGGTTTGTGACGTTTTTCCCAAATGGACACTTTTTTGCGAAAATTTTATGGAATTGTCCATGTTTTTGTATAATTAGATACAAATTGATTTGATCCTGCAAAATATATCGTAAATTGTACCGGATGTTTTGCAAAACATGCTCATTTTATATTTTGCCCTATCAAGTTGGACTTATTTATGTGGAAATATTAGTAAATTTAAAAAAAATCGAAAACCCGTTTTAACGTTCGTTTATTCGTTTTTGTCTGAAACGAAACGAAACTAATTTTAAATTTTTACTTGGAAACGAAACCAAAGATTCGTTTCTGAAGTGGAAACTAAACGGTTCGCAAAAATTGAGCACGAAACGAAACTCTTGCATCACTACATGCAAATATAGCGTATAATACCTTTCTCCAATAGTTTCGGATGTCCAATGAACACCGTTCATGTCAGCTTCAGAAGTCCTTCACCTTATGTCAGGCAGTTCAGAAGACTAATAAGTGGAGGTCTCCATCTTAAGATTAATGTTGGCTTCGAAGCAAAAGCTTTGCAGTTCGGATTTTCATAACACCGTTTGTATGACTATTTGCGACAGTGGTCTAAAAGAAACTTCATCATTTGTGCCGTTGGAAGGTTGAAATGAATCTACCTTCTCCATGTTACATACTATTCATACGTAAACGTTTAATCTCTATATTCTAGTAAACTGTTTACTTCCAATTAGTGCTGGGTGACGTTAAGTTTATAAACTGTAAATTTCAGTTCAGTACATTTCAGTTCAATCCAGTCCTTGAAATAAACCGTTTTCATTCTGACATGCATTGAAAACTGTAGTGTGGGGGTAGATTCTACTTGTGGTGTGACTCGTCCTTTCCTTTGCGTTCCAGCCAAGTCATCAATAATTAAGTGTATGAATTGTTGTTAGTAATTGTCATTATTCGGCTAATTGGGTCAGTAGAAAAGAGTAAGCCACTGCTGCACACACCACCAGGAACCCCACCAGAGTTGGGCACAGGGGGGACCTTACCGCGCAGAAGCGTTGCTGCAGCAGCCCTTCCCCTTAGTACCACGCAGAAGCAGTTGTTGTCTCTTTGGCAGACTTTTTTTCATCGCGTATGTAAACAGCATTTTACTCAGGCAGTCCACTGCAACCAGGATGCATCCATAATTTTTGTTTTTAGTCTTTAGGTTCTGCATATCCGCAAGATCCACGCTCCATATGTTATCCAATTCTGGGCATATCATTGGTCGTAACAAACTTTTCTTGTTGGTTTATGCGTTTTGTAAACATCCAAAGATGTAAATATTAGATGCAATCGATAAACAAGAATACGTGTGGTTTCTTGAGAATATCGCTAACATTTTCCACGAGGAAGTGTTTGTGCTCGCGAAAGTATTCTCTGTTTAAATAAGACACTTGCAAACTGTCCCTCAAAGATGTAAAATATATTTGATACGTGCTGTTGAGTGACAAATTTTGCAGTTTATTATTGTTAATGGTTTGTAGTACACAAATGCAGAATAAATTTTGGTAGTGAGCAACCGATCCTTTGTATCTGACTGGAAAATGAGTTGATGGTCGTCATAAATAACCACAGAGTTGTTGATGTTTACGGGAACATCCTGATATGAAGGGACGAACTTCATTTAAGGGTTAGTAAAAAGAAGGTCGTCAAATTTTTGCTGATAGCTTGTGTGCACTTAATACACACATGCTTAAACACTTGATTTCCAAAAATGGACTTAAGGTGTTTTAGTATGTCGAATACCAAAGTTGAATTTCAACTCATGGAAGGACCATACGCTAGCAATGTGGCTGGCAGCGACCAAATAGCGTCAAAAATGTCTGGATTTATTTACTTTAACAGCTGAATCTTAAATGACCCAACCTTTTGTAGCAGCCAGCGTTAAATAACAGTTGGATGATGTCAAAACAAGATGTAAGTCCATGTGGTAATGCCACTTGAGCAAGTGAATGGATGCTGAGGCAGCTTACGAATTTTTTTGCTCACTGGATTAGGGAAGAAAGCGTGAAAAGACCCGTGTTTGCCCTTCTTCCTCTTCACTAACCCCCCTTCCGCTTCACTCATGCCACCGCTTTGCGTGGTACTAGAGAGTAGGGACCCAACTGTGCACTGCTTCTGCGTGGTACTAAGGGGAAGGGCTGCTGCAGCAACGCTTCTGCGCGGTAAGCTCCAAACCTCCCCTGTGACAAATTTTGGCGGGGTTTTTGGGTGGTGTGAGCAGCTGTGGGCTACTCACTAAGATGACTACAGTAAAACTCTAATTATTGTAGGTCATTTTGTGTTTATGTTGTGTACTGTCATTTCGGTCCCCAGTCAGCATACACACAACAAAAACCACAGTTCGCCACTAAGCTGAAACTGGAAATGTTAAACTGTGGTTTATTAGTTCGAAAATTAAGCTACAAATCCGGTTTTTACGTCTAATTTCGATTCAGAAACATAACTTTCGGTTAACATGCTTACCGATTGGTTAAAAACAATACCTTTTTATGAAGATCTCGGATGTTGTGGGGTCTTTTTAGCAAATAAACTGGGGTTGGCTAGGTATATATGACATACATACATTTTGGGCAGTATTCAAAATTGTTTAGTGTGAAATAGTTCAGCGTTCACGCGTTCAGTTCAGCTGACACCAAAGGATATGAACTATATTCAAGTTTGTCGCAGAAAAACTGATTTATTTGAATTGGTTCAGCTTAGGAATTAAACAGAACACCAAAAATGATATAAACTGAACGACGCCAAGCAGTATTTCCAATGCAGTGGTAATTTTTAGACTCGAAACCTGGTTCATTTCATCTTTACTCATTACCTTTTGTCATGTTATCTATTCTATGCTAAACGTGTAACGGTAAATATCCAGTCAATGTCCTACATTGACGTCACCATAGAGGAGTAAGTGGGAAGCTCATGTGAGAGTCACTCCATTGTTGTCTGTCCACTAGTGCAAACCATCTATCTCTCTGTCACACTAATAAGATTCTTAATAAATAGTTAGTTTTATGTGTTAGTAATTTGTGGATCACTCACCAACTTATTTAGACCAACAGCACATAATATTACATGGTGCCAGGTACAAGTGAACCTAGTGACACAGAAGACGCGATGACCACACTCGTGCCCCAACTGAAACCATTGAGTTTCAATGGAAACGTCGCTGAGAATTGGAAGAAGTTCGAAGCATCTTGGAAGAACTTCGAGGTGGCGACGGGCTACAAAGCCAAGACTGGAGCAGTTCGGGTTGCAGCGCTACTCACCGTCGTTGGAGAAGAAGGAGTCGAACTGTTCAACACGTTCGAGTTCGCCAAGGCAGATGAGAAGGAAGCAATCGATCCTGTCATGGAAAAGTTTCGTACATATTGCGTTCCTAAATGTAGTGTTTTGTACGAAACTTACAGATTCTCATCTCGACGACAGGAAGGAGGAGAAAGTATCGACTCTTACGTCACAGCCTTGAAGACACTGGCGGAAGGATGCGGATTTACCGACAAGTCCCGTCGAATCCGAGACCAAGTCGTGCTGGGGCTAGTAGACGAGAGGATGCGGGAGAGGCTACTCCGAGAACTCGATCCAGATCTGGATAAGGTCATGGAGTTGATAAGGGCCAGTGAGATGGCCGAGAAGCACTCCAAGGCGATACAGGGACGAGAAGAAGTGGACGTCGACAGAGTGTTTGTGAAGCGACAGAAGTTTCAGAGGAAACAACAACCACAAGTCAACAACAAGTCAACCGGAGACTCCATCAGCTGCAAGTTTTGTGGACAAACTCATCCTCGGAAGAAGGAGTTGTGTCCAGCTTGGGGAAAGAAGTGCAACTCGTGCGGTAAAAATAATCATTTTTCATCAAAATGTAACGCGAAGAGAAGCCACTCCAAGAACGACAGTAACTCGGTGGAGACGGTGACAGCATTTTCAGTCAACTCAGCGAGGAGTGAGAAGAAGTTCAAGACGCTAAGGATGGTTGAAAGTGGAGATAAAGTAAAGTTTATGATTGACACAGGTGCATCAGTTAATGTTATGCCTCTTGATGTATTTCGAAGGGTCGGTGGACAACGTCGGTTGAACCGAGAAAGCCGAGTTTCCATCAAAACATATGGAGGAAAGACGTGGAGAAGTGAGGGAACAGGAAACCTGAAAGTTGAAGTAAATGGGAAGCTGCACGTCATCCCAGTAGTCGTTGTGGACATCGAAGCGCAGCCACTACTGGGACTGAAGAGTTGTGAAGACCTAGGACTAGTTAGTGTCCTCAGTTGTGACGCCATTCAGCAACAATCGGGTGAGCCACTCTCGGATGCCCGGAGTCGGTTTTCTAACGGGCAGATTACGCGGATTGGGCAGGGGAGCATCGGCCTCACTCGAGATAAGCTGCTGGAGGATTTTGCTGACGTCTTCACAGGCTTGGGATTACTTGAAGGAGAGTATTCCATCAAGATGAAGCCGGATGTGCAGCCGGTCATCAACCCTCCAAGACGAGTCCCTGTGGCATTAAGAGAAGAATTAAAGGCAAGACTGGAGGAGATGGAGAGAGAGGGAGTGATAACGAAGGTCACTCAACCTACGGAATGGGTCTCCAGCCTTATGCTAAAGCGTGAGCCAAACAAATTAAG
>JAQGAD010003357.1:0-10518 GCA_034696625.1 Isotomurus palustris
CTTTTGACTCACTCGCTGATTGTTTGTTACTTCGTGTTCAGGGTGTGGCGACAATTAATTAACTCTCCACTTAATTACAATTAGTTGAGGGTCAGATTTCGAAAAATTATCCAGTCATCATGAAGGGGTCTATGTTCAACATCGACAATGGGTACTTGGAAGGACTCTGCCGAGGATTCAAGACGGGCATTCTCACCCAGAATGATTACCTTAATCTTGTGCAGTGTGAGACTCTTGAAGGTAATTAATTAACGAGTAATTAGGACATTAAGGTTATTTTATGTATGAAATTAATATGGTTTACGTTTATTTGGAAGATCTGAGACTCCACTTGGCCGGAACAGACTACGGGAACTTCCTTGCGAATGAACCGAGTCCGATTTCGGTGTCGACGTTGGATGAAAAGTTGAGGGAGAAGGTGGTGCAGGAATTCCAGCATATGAGAAACTGTGCTGTGGAGCCTTTGTCGACTTTTCTGGACTACATCACGTAAGAATCAAAAGTAGATGAAGTTTTACACGGAGCAGCAGTTCGTTTTAATTGATTTGTGGGCAATTCTACTCTGTGCTTTTAGGTACAGCTACATGATCGACAATATTGTTCTGCTGATCACTGGATCACTTCATCAAAGACCTTTGCAAGAGTTGCTTCCGAAGTGTCATCCTCTGGGATCGTTTGAACAAATGGAGGCGATCCATATTGCTACTACCCCTGCTGAGTTGTACAACGCTGTGTTGGTAGATACTCCGCTTGCTCCGTTCTTCCAGGATTGTATAAGTGAAGCAGATTTGGATGAGATGAACACGGAACTCATTCGAAATACATTGTACAAAGCGTATTTGGAGTCATTCTATGAGTTCTGCAAGGGGTTGGGTGGGGAGACAGCAGACGTCATGTGCGAAATCTTAGCTGTAAGTTTATAATTCGTATTCTTTCGTGTTCTAGTTAATGTATAGAAGCTTAATGGTTTGTGTGTTGTAGTTTGAGGCAGATCGACGAGCTCTGATTATCACAATCAATTCCTTCGATACTGAGCTGTCCAAGGAAGACAGAGCAAGACTTTTCCCCAGATGTGGAAAGTTACATCCTGATGGACTGGCTGCTTTAGCTCGAGCAGAAGATTACGAGCAAGTGCGAAGTGTAGCTGAATATTATGCTGAGTATCAAGCGTTGTTTGCGAATGCCGGTCAAAATACAGAGGAAAAGACCCTTGAGGATAGGTTCTTTGAGTATGAGGTCAGTAATCGTTGATTAGTTGTTGTTGATAATATTATTATGTGTTTGTAAACATGTTTTTATTGTTCTAGGTGAAATTAAATGTACACGCTTTCCTAAGGCAGTTTCATTTTGGAGTGTTTTATTCGTATCTGAAATTGAAAGAACAGGAATGTAGAAATGTCGTGTGGATATCCGAGTGTGTTGCTCAAAGGCACAGAGCGAAGATTGATAATTACATTCCAATTTTGTAAATTGTGATCGTAGGTTGCTAGCACATGTGTGCAAAAGTCTTTTGAGTCGTAGTTTGAAGTTTGATTAGTAACAGTTTAACCTTATAATCTCGTCCTTTGTTTTACTCTTCGCAGTTCTGTAATGTACTCAATTGTCAATCAACCCAATACAAGAGATCTTATATGTTAATGAGCGACCAGAACTATCAAAACTCGAAGTCTGGAGATGTTATAGTCATTCAATCATTCCATAGAATTATAATTTACTTCAGTGTCTTTCTTGTGTATCGTGTCAAAAAAATCACACCATCGGATAAGACCCTAGCAGAAAATGTTAGCTGCAAATTAATGAAAAAAGTGAACGTGCCGAAATCGGAGGAGTCCAGATATGTTGGAAGGGACGACGGCAAGAACTATGTTTACAGATTGTAGAATCTTGTTAGCCATTATAAATATCTAATTAAATAAAGGTGAATGCAAACCTGGAACATCTATCTTCTGTAATAATTGCAACAGTTTCTTCGGTTACTTGATGATTGATTGATGATAGACTCAAGTTGACGGAATTGCAGGTGAATTTGGTAACTCGATTTGGTAACTCATCACTTTAATTTTATCACACTCCTTGCACCTTGCACAATGGCGATTCCAGCAGGAAAGGCTAAATCCAATAATGTACAGAATTCAAAAGGTAATTCTGCATTAAATCAAAGCTGTCCACTTTCTTCTGGGAATTTATTACTAACCGTCTTTATGTGGATTGTAATTGTAAGCTGGTTGCGTATGTGACGAAGACAAACCTGCGTCGGAACTCTGGGATGACACAGAACCATTCGCGATACGAATTATCAATACGATAACCCATAAGCAGACAAGATTAACTGTATGTTGTGAACGTGAAGCTTTGATACTGACGCGACCTTATAACTTTACCGTGTAGTAGTGTTAGTATACTTAATCCCTTAATTTGTCCTCAGATCACAAAGCAGTACACAATTCTGGAGATTCAGGTTGCTTACGAACCTTATGAGAGTCACCCCGAGTACTACTTGTGGCAAGATATGTTCGGAAACACTCTGAACCTCGAGAAAACTCTTGTTGAGGTAGCGTCACACTAAAGCTTCACATTCTTCAACATATTTTCCTCCTACTAAAAGTCAGCTTTCTCCTAACAGAATGGCGTAGTGGGGAGCGATGAAGTTGTGGAATTCAACGGGATCGGAAAAGAACCTTCCATACTTCTCGTATTTAAAGACGGTTTCGAAAACGACATTCCCATGTCACTTAATCCTATGCATCGCATCAAACAGGATACTTCTCTCAGTCTATGCAGGAACTATTGAACTGAGAGTCATCCTGACTACAGTCTACAAATTCCTAGATTCTAGATTCCAATTCAGGCCCTTATAGCTAGCGGTCATTAATGCTATCATGTCAGTTAAACTATTTAGCAAGAACACATATGTATGGAACCCTACATTAAAATTTTTGTTGCAATTAACACAGCTCTCATTGTTGAGATGTCAAGAAATACTAAAAAACACTAAAAAATTAAATATAAAAAATCCTGAAAATGTATTCGAATCGTAAATTCATTTAACACAGCACACAATTAATTTAAAATGTCGAAGATCAAGTCAGTTGGTGGAAGATCAATCCCAAGGGTTGTTGGTACAACTGAAGCCCATGGGAAGAAACGCATTTGGAGGTAAGTAAGCGTCGAAAGCGTATATGAAATTATTTCTGAGTTGGCCACAAGGAATTTGGTCGACATGCATGAGATCCCACGCAATATTTCGAAAAAGTTTGTACTGCTGGTCGATGTAATCCCAATGCTGCTTCCTCACACGCTCGGATATTTTGCGAAGACTGATTGCGCAATTGAAAGGCAGGAGGTATCTCATCTTCGCGATTTGACATGGGATTCCATGAGGTAGGTACAACTTGGAGGTTTCGTGCAGAATGTCAGCCATATCGTTGGTGTGATTGTACTCTGAAATTCAAAAAGAATCAGGTCAGTTTAGTTTGCAGAGCCTTCACAATCGAAATATTGAAAATTGGAAGTTGGAAGTTTCGGTTTACTTGGAGGGAACGGAGCCGACAAGGCGTTTGTATTTATTTGCTCGAGTTTCTGGAGGAACGTGTCGCTGAGGTGGATAATGTAGTGAGAATTGGGAAGCATTGCGACGCAGTTTCCAGTGGAGGCCAGATATTCCATCGCTCGCTGTAAAGAAATTCATGAATTTGGATACATTGGAGCAGAGGATGAGTTGATTGATAAGCGTACCTTAATCCTGTCTCTGTTTTCGGTGACTTTGATGGTTCGTCTTTCCTGGTTAGGAGCTTTGATGAGGAGATGGAGAGGTTGGAGAGTTGTGAGGGTCTTCCTTCGAAGCCTTTCCTCCAGATTTGGCTTCTGGACCTTCCAACGAGTCGCTACCAAAGGAAAGCTGTCCAAGTAAGGCGACTGTTTGGGTGGAGGAGGCAGAGGTCTGTCCCATTCAGCGAACTTGGGTTCTAATTTAAGCAGGAAATGAGTGTCGTATTTATACCTTAGTAGTCATGCAAGAAAAAGAATATTGAAATAAGAAGCTTGAATCGATTGTTGCTTACTTCGTGTTCCGATGTTCTCAGCTCCAAATCCTCGACGAGACTGCAGCTTCAAAAACTTATCTTTCGGGAGAGGAATATTTTCACTCTGAAAGTACAGCTCCTCTAAGGCAGACATCGTCCCGTACATTTCGAAAATGAGTAGACCCGAGTAGAAGATTTTCTCTCTCATGGAATATCCAGTGATATCCGTTTCTGAAAATAGAATTCAGATACACATAGATAAACACTTTCAGAATAACTTTGATCAGGTCCCGTGGTCGTGTACCATCTTCAACTGTCTTCCGTCTACTTGGCCACTGGTCTTCCATTGACAAGTCATACGGTTTGTGCAACCTGTTTGCAGCTTCCTGCTGTTGTTTGTAGGTGCGAGGAGCCTCCGGTCGTGAGTCTCCATCCGCCATATCTTCATCCGCATTGTCCTTGCAGGTTTTCTCGGAAGTTCCAACGGGCGCTGCGGGATTAACAAAAAGAGAAATCAGTGAATGGTGGACTCCAGGTATAAAAGATTAGAAGAATGGTGGAAGCTAGTCTTACGTTGGAATACTCCTTTTTCCCTTGCGAAACTCGGATTTCCCAGCCCCATCAGAAAGTGAGAGAAGGACCATTTCTCTCTGGAGTAAGGAGTTCGTCTCAAGACTTCGACGATGTCTGAACGAGTCACGCCCACTGCCAGACTGTCCACAGCTGCGACCAAGTCTTCCAGAACTTCACAAAATGATCTTCCAGATGTCAAAATGTTTTTGATGTTCATCAAAGAATTAAGCTGGGAAGGGAAAGGAACGAAAGTTACATCTGAGTTGTTCTGAATGAAGTGAGATTTTAAAATTTTATTACTGAGGCATCGCTTAGCTGAATAAGCCATCCTGGGAATACGACAGGGTCGTGACCGACCCTCAATCGTCCCAATTGACTTCCGACTGGCGCTTCGACTGAAACACAAGAGATCAGATTAACTTAAATCTACTGATTAATATCATTGACATTTAGAAATGCTCAGGAGGCAAGACTTACGGATTCTTTCGGCGCTTTCGGTTCGTTTATAATGCGGAAGCTGGACTCCTCTCGGGGGCTTCAGCCTCTGATTGGAACCCTTCACTTCTTTCGAAAGTTGTGCCTGATTTTCTTGACCCATGGCCTCCAAAGCTCCATAGTCCAGCTTTGCAGGAGGATGGGGAAACTGGACGGGACAGTTGTCTTTCTACACAAGAAATAACATTCTACAAATATTTTCACACAAGTTAAGGTGTAGATTTTCAGGACTCACCGCCATAATGTGATGTAGAGCAACCTAGGAGTTCTTTTTTACGAATTTTTTGATAATTACTGAAAATTTTGAAGGAAAGACTGGAGATTTTGATTACAAAATCGATGTTTATTTTTTCAGATTAGATCGGCAAGTTGTCGAATGCTTTTTTGCACATTATTTTGATTAATGATGAAGGATGGCTTGGCAACTACGACCCAAGGAGGATCTTATCCTGGAAGTCAACCAGCTCTGCAATCACTGCAGTGACCAAAGTCAACGACGAAGTACAAAAATGCAATGATCAAGGCACAGTTTAGTTACAGAGTTCATATTTTATTATTACACACGCTTAATTTCATCGGGATCGTGTCTATATTACAAGGATATTAAAATTCATTCACATTTTAAATTGGTGACACTGCTACAGTTAATAAATACAAATACTATGTCACTTATGTATAGAAATGTCAACCGTCGAAAAGGTGAATACATTGACTTGAACATTAAAACTTACCGTGTACTCGAACGTTATTAAATATTGGCAACAGAACACTCTCGTACTATTCGTACAATAATAATAATTAATAATCGATTAATAAATACTCGTCATGGTCAATATTTTGTTTTGCGAAAATGTCATAAATACATTCACATTCCATCGCATTACGGATTACACGGGACTTAAACTGGGAGATGACATTGGCAGTATGGAGGTATAATAACAATATAGGTTTATTAAATTAAAATTGAAATTATCACAACAGGATATTCACCGATTCGGCAAGACTTCTAGAAGAGCTGGAGGTTTAGAATTAGGTGAGGAAGTCTTCGGATCAGTTTAAAGGATTTCATCGGTCTCGTCGTCATTGTTGGAATTGTCTTGATCCACAGTGATACGAACACCAGGACCGATGAGAAGACAAGTTAATCCAGACGTAGTTGTTATAGACGAACTAGAAGTTCGAGAAGAACCAAGATTATTATTACATCCTGTTTGTGAGAGAGCGTCTGACTGAACTGGGGCCGGACTTAGTCGAATATTAGAAGCAGCTATTGTTCGCATTCCCCCGTCTACAAAGAATTGAGGGGAAGGACTAGACCCTGACGACCCATGTCCGTGATTAACAGCAACACCAGCTAAACCAGGACCCCCACCACCAGCACCGCCACCAAAACTACCACCACCATTATTTATAATCGTGCTACTTCGACTACCTGCATTAGCTTTGTCAGCTTTCGTTCCTCGACTCGCTCTTCCAGAAGGGTTTGAATTAGGACTAGTGTTACTCGGATTCCTGGAAGAACCATTCACAGTAACGGTACTAGCACCATTAGTAGCAGACGCTGGTGGCGGGGTTTGGTTTGTACTCGAGTTCGACCGGTCTGAGCGTCGAGTTGGGGCTCGAGCTCCATCGCGGAGTTCTTCTTCGTCTTCCCCTTCGCTGTTGCTTTCTCCGAGCTCCTCCTCTTCTCCCAGCTCCATGTCATCTTCCTCATCCACAATGTAATCTGAGTCGTCAGAATCCCTTTCATTTCCTTCTCCGGCGCATTCATTGTCACTCTCAGACTCTGATACCACCACGAGTTGACCACTGCCTGTGCTGGACCTTGAAGACGGCTGCGATTGGGACGAGTCACTTAGAGGCTGACTTCCAGGACGGTTGTTTGGTGCAGATAAAGAATCTCCTTGCAGATTAGGTGACGGCTGAATCGCGGCATTGTGTCGACGCCTTCTTCCTGATGGAGGACCATTACTTCCGTCTCCGTTGGTAGTGCCGTTTCCTCGCGAAGTTTGGTTCAGTCTTATTCCGGCTATTCCTCTCTTCTCTGCACTAGCCGTGTCTCTCTTTATCCGGCGAAAGAGGTTACGGTTGTTCTGTCGGAACTGAGTCATTTGACTGAAGTCAATGTCATACAAGTGGCCTGCGATAAGCAACTGACAAGTTGTTTGTCCCGTCTCATAAGCTTTTTCCAGCTCCTGAATGCTTCTTTCATCGTACTGCCACCATCCTAGATAATCCCAATTACAATGAATTTAAGTTTCTTTCGTTGCGTTTCAAGAATCCACGAATACTCTACGAACTGTCTTACCTCCACCACGAGCTTCATAGAACCATTCGAATCCAGAAGTCGTCTTCGCATGTTTGTACAGTTGACTCACATCCTTCAATCTGGGATGGGTGAGTACATTGTGTGGAATATTTGATCGACAAATAGCACAGCGTCCATGAGGCCCTTGCATAGCCACTCCTTTGATGCAGAGGAAGCAGAAGATGTGCTTGCAAGGGAGTTCAACCGGATGAGCACAAGTCTGAAGACAAATGGGGCATTCCAATTGGGACTGCGAGTCCTCCTGGCTTTCCGTAGGACTTGAAACTTGTCTCACTGTCGCTGCCGTGGTGTTTTCCACACATTCTGCAGGCGTCGGAGAGGTAACAACTTCGGACACGATAACCACCTCCTCCTCTCTCGGACCGTCTGCCATTTCTTTCAGCAAACTGTACCTCTTCCTCCACAGCCAACTCCAGCCCTGCAAATACAACAGCAATCTTATAGTTAAGAACAACGAAGCTTCATTTTCGTCTTTGTCCCACCTTTTTCACCATTTCAACTCTACAGATGTAAGTAATAAAATCAGAAGTATATTTGAATCTCTCCACAACGACACTCTTCTCTCAAGTGCAGTTGAAGGAATGTTAGGACAATGCAAAGAACATTAGAATAATACAACATTCGCCTTTTGATACCTAAGACGGAAGCGATGCATGCGAAGTCATAAATCAAGACACCCATCAAATTCACAAAATTTCTTGGGCGATTAATATAAAAAGATAATTCCACAGCATTCTTTTATGTTTTATCTAATTGTACTGCATCATAATTTAATTCCTCATTGAGAATTCGTGCATTACTCCTCTTTCGCCTGTAGTCTATGCCAGTCTATGGGATTGACCACGCTCAACGCTCTTTGCATCTGCACTTAATCGACGGTGTAAAAGTTAGCAAAGCAATAAATCCATCCGCCCTCCTACACCACCTACTTCAATTGTTTCAACATTGTTCTAATGTACCAACTACCACAAGAACTTCGTACTTATAAATGTTGAGGTAGTTGAATTTCTCAATGTCAGTTATCTTTTGGACCAACTTATCTCCAACGCAGCATTTATTTTGAGCGAAAGGATCACTTACCTCTTGACTTGAGCAAGGTGAACGGGTTCCTGATAGTTCCTCAGTCTTCAGCCACTGCAGGGAACACGGTAACTGTCACGTCAGTTGATTTGGTGCACTTCCACAACTTGTTTAGCTGTCAGCTAAAATTCTATCCGTCCTTCTGCCTTTACTTCTGCTCGTGAAGTTAAAAGTTAACTGCGTCACTAAAGTCCTAGTTTAAGTTTGATTTTTGGAATAAACGCAAACCAACGAAACTTGTTCGACTTGTTCCATCACGTTAAAAGTGAAACGACGGGAAGTTCGAAATCCGCTGCGGCTTGAAGAACTCGAACACACACACAGCGTAGTAAAACAACCCGTGAACTGACAGGATAAATGGACTAATGAGTGCGTAATTAATTAACTCGAGTTAAAAACAAACGATCGGAAGAGAAAGGTAAGTGGGTGTTTGAAACTCCCGCGGCAAGTGAGTAAACAAGGAGGGGGTGAGCGGAAGGAGAGACTCAATGTGCCTCGAATACAACACGGGTGGCGCTTTATTTGTATTACAACGCTTACAGATATTAGGCATTTTTAGTTTTTCATGGTTTTAAT
Source organism: Isotomurus palustris (assembly GCA_034696625.1). Lineage (NCBI taxonomy): Eukaryota > Metazoa > Arthropoda > Collembola > Entomobryomorpha > Isotomidae > Isotomurus > Isotomurus palustris. The sequence continues at coordinate 9,076 of JAQGAD010003357.1, forward strand.
TACGATTTTGTGTTTATTTGGATTTTGGATGATTTCATATTTAAGTGTGGAATTTTGAATAAGTCCAGCTTATCATTAGAAGTCGTACAGCTACTTTAAACAGATACCAGTGACAATGAAAGTAGTGAGCCAGTCGACAAAATTGATTGAGCCAAAGCGGATTTTCATTCCAATTTTGCAACTGTTGAAAGACTTCCGGAGAATGGAGACTCTAGCGTTAGTGTTAGCAATTATGCATCGGTCCCAAACCTGGGGAATTCTTTTGGAAACGAAGTGGAACTATCCGCGGAATGTGTAAATTATGTTGATGCCTACTCCAAGGAACAGGGCACCTGGAAGGGATATCGTTGAAAAGAATCGAACGAATGCGGGAATGCTTACTAAAGATTAAAGCTGAGAATGAGGTCCACAACGGTAAGGATTCCAGTGAAGCATATCCACTGGGTAGCAGTCGTTGTAGAGTTGAGTGAGGATTTGCAAATGTTTGTGGAGGAAAAGTCTTTGCTATAGAATTCTGTAGAGCTGAGAAGTAGTTAGGTCATAGACATGGTGGTACGGCTTCCAGGGCCTTGAGATTATCGAGCATCGAGACAGCCTTTAAAAGTGGACCGTAACCTAAGCCAAAGGAGGTTGTACTTAATCCCATCCACAAGGCGATACAGGTGAGAGACGACAAGAGTAAAGAGATTGGAACGTCGAAGTAAGGAATCCAGGTGCGAAATTCCAGGTGAGTTGAGTAGCAGGAAGGAGTCCACCACTGGAGAAAGGGAGGAGAGTGCATCTTTCCACCAGAAGGAAATAATGCGCAATGAGAATGTAAAATGTTAAGGAACAAATCGTGAGTGATAGGAGAAACTCTGTTACAATTTTGGAAGGATTGGAATTGAGTTTCACAAGAATTGAAATTAAGAAAAGAAATAGAAGTTTTATTGCTGTTTTGAAACCGGAGTTTCTTGGAAGCTTCCAGGCAGTTTGGTTTTAGTTTGACCTACCTGTACACCTAGTTTCATATTGAATGAGGAGATTGTAGAAAGCAACGATCTCGTGCTTTTGCCAAATAAGCCTTAATTAATTCTTCCACCGGTTCCCACACTTCTATCTTAATTAAAGACTTCGAATTTAAGGTAACATGCAGAATTGAATATGATTTTTGCATGATTTGATTTTTGATTTGATATGCTTGATTGAGCTTATCAAAGACTTCCACTAGTCAAAGTCCCAAGAATTGTGTTTGAGGTTGAGCAAAGTTCTAAAGTATCTAAAGTGAAAATACAAAACTGGGAAACTACTTGAAATTGAATACCGTAACTTCCTGTGTCAAGTTGTTGTTCGAATAGTTTATTAACTTGAGTTCAAGCTGCTAAATCGAGGGTAGCGAAATTTTGAAACTTTCCGATTTTCGATTGAAGTTTGACATCAGATGCTAAGAATAATACAAGAATA
>JAQGAD010003358.1:0-10516 GCA_034696625.1 Isotomurus palustris
TGTAAGTGCATGTTGTGAATGCATGTGCATAAGAACTCATAGGATATAATATGAGAAGGATGAATGTCATGCTCCAAGGTGACCGATGGGAAGTATTGGCTAAGCAACCAGAGTCAATGGACATTGACTCTGGTTGAGCCGGTTATGGTATATATATAAAAATAAGGGATTTAGGTATATCTTATATGTATATAAGGAGAGAAGGCAGAGATTGTGGGGAGTTGTCTCTGGGGTTTTGGTTGAATAAAATAGAGATTATAGCGTCTCAAATCGCCTCATCCTCCGTCTCATTCTTTCCCATCCTAAGGTCAAGAATAAACTTACATGGTGGCCCGAGGTTGCTCTTATCACAACTGATCAACATCTGGAGCAGTACCCTTCATTCCAATACCCTTCGCAAATTCCCCACTACAATGCAGGTACGTTATATTCTCTTTTTAACCGAACCCCGTTACAACTCCTAAGCAGGGGTGCACACCGGCTTAGTTCATATTAATAGATAGATAGATAAATCATCATTCTACGTAGATTATTATCTCAGATTTACTCGTTAGTTAAGTCACAGTCCTTTCCTTTAGAGTTCGTATCTACCAACAGATATCCCTTTAAACCCATGCCACATGAGCGAGTCAAATCGCAAACTCCGTAGTACAGGCGAACCGTCTCCTCATTTAGACTTAGATGCTCTCAGACAACGTAAATTAGGTTTACGTCGAATTCAAACTCAACTATCTATCCCTACTCAACCAGAGGGTGTCCATAATACTCCAGTTTCACAAAATTCACCAATCTCATTAGCCCCTTTTAGTCCACCCGCTTGGCCAGAAACACCCGTCAGTTCCCGACTGGTTAAACCTCCCACAGCAATCGAGGGGGGTGTCTTTAAGCCGTCTTATCATTTACACCCAGACCCATTCGCAAAGAGTCCTAAGGTTGTACGTAGCCCACCTAGTTCCACATCCACCATTAAAAATAACGCTACTGCATCTACTGAACTCCCAGTTTCTACTCCTCCTAACCCACTCAGTCTTGCACATAGTTCATCCAACCCACAACGGGAACTTCATGATCAGGTTGCAGGCCCTTCTAGATCTTTAACGACTGACACAGTTCTCTCACCACCTGTAACCCATCAACCCGTTAATGATAGACCTATACCAGTAACATCCTCTTCATCCGTTCCATCTCTTTCACTAGCAAACTTATTTACTTTCGGCCCATTTCAAGAATCAACTTACCCCATTTCAAATTCTAATACCTTTTACGACGCACATCCACATTTCGAAGATAATTTTATATCATTTCCGCCACCCTCACAGCCCACGGTCACACACTCTATCCCTTCAAGTCCCACCTCTTCACCTGTTGCACCCGTACCCCCACCTCGAATCCCTACTCCTCCCTTACTTCCCCCAGTCATTCCAACCCCTCCTTCCCCCACCAAACCCCCACCTAACATTCCTACTACACCTAACAGCCTTTGGGCAGAATTTCCATTTTTCTCTTCCCATATTCCCACCCCCACTCCTATTGTCTTATTTCCCAAACATACGATGACGACGCCCGCATTTGGCAGCTTTTGCCTGTATGAACCACCTGCTTTGAAAAAGGTTCTCTTCGACGCTTCCCCTGGCACAAGTCCCCAAGAATTCCTCCGACAATTTTCCGAATTAGCTACTTTACACAATTGGCCAAAAAAAGACTGGATGAGTAAAATAACTAATCATTTAGACGGACCTGGTAGACATCACTACAAGGAGTATCGAACTGCTGAGGCTGCTGATGCCGCTACGACTTATGATGCAGTTGTCTTAGACTATGATAAATATTCAACTAATTTAATAGCTACATTTTCGGATCTTAACACGTATGATACTTTGGCTGCACAGGCAGAGGCAATTAAATGGTTGGACTGCACCAACACTTACGATTATGTAGCTCGCATTACTACTATACTGAACAAAATGAATATCACAGAAGAGGCTCGACGCATAGCTTGGCTTATGAAGGGCATACCCAAAGATATTTATAAGCAGATTTTCATTTTTAAGCCCAAATCAGTGTCTTACCTACAGGCATACTTGCTTAGATATGAAGCTCTTCGTAAGGAGTTTATTAATAACCCGGTGACCGAGGTTAATACGGTCTCTTCTCCCTCATCTGTTAATGACATAGCTACATTGGTAGCTGCTAAAGTGCATGAGCTTAACCTTTTACACGTAGCCCCTCCTCCTCACACGCGTCAGAATACTAATTCTCGTCGCAATGGTCAGGGACGCCGACCACAAGAGGAAACCCGTGAACGCAGATTTATGCAGACGAGTGATCTGCCAAAGGCCTACCGTAAAAATAATTTTCGCAATGACGCCAATGCATTGCCTCAACCCCAGCCACGTTCACAGGGTGGTGGCCAATTTATGAGAGGTTCGTTTACCCCTACTCAGCCCAATTTTAATATTACTCTTCAGGTAGACCCACCGTCACGACGGAGTACCCCACGGTTTGATTCTGGCAGGAATCAAAATAGATTCAATACTGGTTTTAATTCCAGACGTAATAATGGAGGTGGCCAAAATACTAGTTATGTAAATGATAATCGCTTTTCTTCCCCTAATACATACTGTTTTATTTGCTCTGACCCAAACCACTTGGCTTCACGTTGCCCTTACCGTGCATCAAGAAGGAACTCTTACAACCAGTTTTGACTAGAGTCGGATCAACTTGCAATTTATGCACCCAGGCATAATTTTTCCCCTTCACAGTTCATAGGACTTTCGGAATCTCAGCCAAAACTTTTATTCTTTAATATTCTATGCATGGGAAAGCCGGTTTTGGCACTATTAGATACAGGTGCATCAATTTCTTTGGCACCAAATTCATTTGGACAACCTACTAGACATGTTAACTCCATCCCTATCGCCGGAATCACCGGTAACCAAGTCATTTTAGAGACATCCTCACTACAGTTTCGGTTGGGTCGACTCACCACATTTATTGATGTTCATATTTTACCCACTTTAAAGCATAAACTCCTCCTCGGACATAATTTCTTACAGGCCACTAAACCCATCATTAATTACAATACTCTTACATTAACTTTCACCTCATTCTCCACAAAATTTTTTTTTACTGCCCAAGCGGCCTTAGATTACACCGACCCTTCACACGACTGGTCTGACTTTTCTTCATGGAGAGTAGATTTACCTACAACTGAAGAAGTTGGAACCTTCACACTTAACTTAGACGAATCTATCATCCCGTCCAATTTACCCGTATTAACAACAACGGAAATACAATTTATCCAAACGGGAAGCGGACTAACTACTTCACAACGACAACAGATCATTGACTTAGTACAAACATATACTGACATAGTATCTTTCTATGATGAATTAGGCTGCCTTAATATCACATACAGCCCTGATCATCGTTTCATCCATGTCCCTGATACACTCACTGGACTTCACCAAAAACCCTATCGGGTCACTCGGTTGGAACGCAGTGAGATTCAGAAGGAAATTGACAAATTCATTCAGTTAGGGGTACTTAAGCCTGCCCTGACGAATTTCACTTCTCCTATCCTCCTAGTTCGAAAGGCCAACTGGACACCCACGAACCTTTCATGGCGTGTCACTACAGATTTCCGAAAGCTTAACGAACGATTAGTAGTTGACAACTTCACCCCTATCCCACCGCTTACCGACCTTTTTGAATGCATGGTAGGTGCTAAGTTTTTCTCCAGCTTAGACCTATCCAACTCCTATTTTCAAATCCCTTTACCTACAGCAGACATTGAGAAAACAGGTGTTATCACTATGGATGGTCTCTATGTTTATACTCGCCTCCCTCAGGGTCTCCGGGTGAGCGGAGCTATTTTAGTTTCCATTATGCGTATGCTTTTTCACGATTATATTAATCAGTTCCTTTTCTGTTATATGGATGACATAACAATTTATTCAGACTCTTGGCAAAATCATATTAAACATTTATCACTGGTCTATAAGAGGCTAAGAGCTGCAGGCCTCACACTTAACGGCCGTAAATGCCAATTAGGCTTTACTGAGATCAGCCTTCTTGGACATCATGTGGCCGAAGGTGTGATTCGTCCTGATGCAAATAAGATCCGTTGCGTAGTAAACATGCCTGCACCGTCCACTATAAGTGAGGTACGATCTTTCCTAGGTTGTGTATCTTTTTATCGTAGGTTCATAAAAAACTTTTCGGGCGTCGCCCTCCCATTAAATCAACTTCTAAGAAAAGGCGAGCCTTTCTTATGGACTGAAGAGCGAGATTCAGCTTTTAAACAACTAAAATCGGCAATCACTAATCACCCTATACTTGCTATGTTCGACCACTCACTCCCAATTCGTATCTATTGTGATAGTTCACAATATGCTGCAGGAGCTGCAATTATGCAACTCCACCCGGATGGTTCTGAGCGAGTCGTCGAGTTTGCAAGCAAGTCTTTTAATACAAACGAACTCAACTACTCTACGTCAGAGAAAGAGAGTTTGAGTATTCTTTTTGCACTTGATAAATTCAGACCTTACATTTTTGGCCTCGACAAAGAACAAGTTACCATTTTTTCTGACCACTCAGCTTTGTGTTGCTTGCAAAGCATGAAAGTCCCTCTCAGAAATACCCGTTTAGCTAGGTGGCTAATTAGATTCATGGAAGCTAATGTTACCCTTAAATACATATCTGGCAAGACGCATGTAGTCGGTGATGCCTGTAGCCGTATTTTCCACCACGAACTATCGAAACAGGTCCGACACCCAAAAATCCTCAGTACTGATTCTACCCTCGAAAGTGTATTTTCAGTCACCACTATTGGTCAACGTGAGACAATAGCTCACGAACAAACATTGGATCCATTCTGTTCACAAATAATTCGTAAGTTAACAAATCATCCATCCCAGACCACGAGTTATTTTATTCAGGACAGCTTACTTTGGTATCAACCGCCCGCATCGGCTTTCCCTTCATTAGTCCTACCCAAATCCTTAATCCCAGTCATTATTGAGAGTTTTCATTCGTCTCTTTTTTCTGGTCATCAGTCTTACAAGAAATGCTACCGTCAAATTCTACGCCGTTTTTATTGGCCTTCCATGAGCCACGATGTTAGTAATTTTATTAAATCATGTGTCACCTGTCTCTCCGCCAAACGAAGGACGACAGTTCCCCCAGGAAAAATGCAGAATCGTATAATTCCATTGAGACCAATGGATGTGCTAGAATTAGATATCGCAGGCCCCTTCCTTACGGCTAAAGATAGTCGTGCTAAATTTATAATTGTGGCTGTATGTACCCTCACCAAGTACGTGATAGCACGAGCGGTCCGGACCACCGAGTCCAAAACTCTCCTTGATTTTATTATTAACGAAATAATCTTTGTGTTTGGTTCGCCAAGAGAAATTGTGAGCGATCAAGCTTCTTACCTTACTTCTCATTTATATACAGAAGTTATTTCTGCTATAGGCACTTCTCCTCGTTTCGCCACTAGCTATTCACATGGTTGCAGTGTAGCAGAGCGTAGTATTCAGACAATACAGACAATCTTACGTACTTTCGTGAGTAAACACCAAGAAACGTGGGTTAACTTTTTACCCTCCGCCATATGGAGTTATAACACAGCCATTCATTCATCCCTGCCTAATATCTCACCTTTCGAATTAATGTTCGGGTTTACTCCACGTTTACCCACTGAAATCGACCTAAATTTACCCTTACACACCCCGTCCTCAGACTATCTCTCTCTATTATCTCAGGCCCGACAGGCTACAGCCACCGAACAAATATTTGTTCAGGAACGCCATCGGAGAACATTCAACCCTTCACATTCGAATATCATATTCCCTTTAGGAGCAAAAGTAATGGTAGCTTTCCCCAACTTGGTTTCAGTTGGTGAAAGTCGGGCGTTTGCCAATCTCTTTCAGGGCCCTTATGAAATCGTTTCACGTCCCTCAGAAGCTAACTACGAAGTAAAATCCCTTCAACCTCCTTTCAAAAATGAACTCGTACATGTCCGACGTCTACGTCTAGCATTAGACCGGGAACCGCATTTAACCAACCCTCTTTCCTTAGCACATCAAACTCCTACTCTTCAAAACATTCCTGTAAAAACCGCGGAAACTTTCTCTCTCCGTCGTTCTGCCCGTTTGGCAACGAAAATTTGAATTAAAATTTTCACGTATTTTAGTGTGCCTGATAACTAATTGTACTTTGTTGATTTTAGCTCATTTTACTTTCGGTTGTGCTCACGCTCTGTGGAGCGAATATAACCAACTTCAACGAACCACCTACACATGTCACCCACGGATTCTTTGTCCGGGAGGCTGACTCATCCTTTACAGCGTACAGTGAAACAGCAACAATCCTCTTCCCAATTATCCTTGACTTCACTACACCCCAATACTTCAACCATCATCAATTCGTTCAAGGCTGTCGGGTTGCCTGGGAGGCCTGTTCTGTGGCCCAAATTCTATTCCCCAACTTGGAAAGGGTCAACACACGACTGGATACATTAAGAAACTCTATGCTCGGTTCCCCACTTACTCCAATGAACATGACTTTGGTTGATTTTGAAGAGGATTTTGATGCTTTAACAGATATTGAGCCCTCCCGTATCCGTCACTGGCATCGCGATTTGGAAAGGACTTTCCAATACAATTATACGGAGAGACGAAAACGAGCCTTAACGTCCCCCCCCCGTCCCAAACGACAGGCAGGTTTCGTGTTAGGTGCCACTGCTGTCGGTGGATTATGGTTATACAATAAAATTTCCGGCTTCTTTGGTGGCGACTCCAGTGTAAATACTGAAGCTATGTACAGGGATTTAACCCAAGGCATGCATCAAAACCAATTAAACACCGTTCGGTTAGCCACCGCCATTAGATTAATTGACAATAAATATAATGCTTCTATGGAGAAGGTAGTAGAGAAATTCAACTTACATTACTTCAACGAAGTTCGAAGTCGACTAAACTTAACAAAGACTATGAGATATGGGCTTTACCGTGCCTTCTTAATAGATGCGGAACATTTACAGGAGACTCAACGTCTCACGGAACTTTTCCAATTTCAAGAGATATTCTCTAGCTGTTCTCACCAACATTTATCCAACTTAGCCATAAAACCTAGTACCTTAAACTTGGAACTGAGCCGACTTGCTGGGAAATTAGCTAAGAATGACTATGAATTACTCACTTATAACTTGGACTTTTACTACTCTCACAAATTAGTTAGGTGTACCCACCACAAACAAACTGGTCACTTAACAATTGCTTTGACCATCCCCATCCAACGTAGAAACACAACCACACAGATTCTGGACTGCTTAACCATTCCCTTCCTCCACAAACATTCCAATGGTTTAGAATCCTGCTCCATTGAATTCCCTCACTCTTTAATAATTCTCAAAAATGATCTCCCTATCCCTATTAGTGGTTCAGAATCCGCTGCCTGTACTCTCCAAGATGGTCTGTGCTTCTACTCGGACTACAACTCTCTGTCCATTAGAGATACGAACTGTGCCACTGCCTTATTAAAAAGCTCTACTTTTGACACCTTTACTACCTCTTGTGCCTACTCTTGCCACCCTACATCTATTAACTCCCCAACAGTCATTAGCATTGGCAATCGATATAAGAATTTCTTTAGTGTTTCTAATTTCTTAAATGACACATACGTCAAGTGTCTTTTCCCCAATGGCACACTCCGTTCTTCCTCACAACTATCTTTAACATCAAACCCTACGGGTGCTTTTATTGTCCACTTGACCTCTTGCGAGTGCCACATATCTTTTAGCAACAGACCCTCTGTTTACCCTCTCCACCCTTGCCGAAACCATCCCGAAACGATTGACCCTATAATTGTTAGAACTATTCCCACCTATTGGGGTCTTTTTAATACGACCGACCTCCTCAACGCTACCACGGCGGAGGATGAGATCTTTAACACCGATAGCCATCTGAACTTCTCTGACATTTATGATTCGACCTGGTACACAAAAACCTCGAACATTAACTCACTCCTCTCACAAGCTAATGCTACTTACAAGTTCCCTACGTACGGACATTATGTTTCATCATTTCATTCTCTATGGGAACGAACCTTCGCATACGTACTTTTGGGTTGGAACATAATACTAACTTTTATCGGAATATTTTTACTCTCTAGACTCAGGTCTCCGGTACCTGCCGCTACTGTTGTTTATTCAGCTGTTCCTCAGACCGTCCGAGCCCTAACTTCTTGCGATGCTAAGCTAGCTATGAGATTGAACGCTTTCCTGGTGATTGTAGTCGTCGTAAACTGCTTTGCTATTGCAATTATTTTAGTCTTATTAATATATTTCTGCCGTCAGAATTGGTGTGTTAGATCTGCTTATTCACTTAAATGCGTTAAAGCTGTCCCAACTGACCCGGAAGTGTATCAGCCCCCACATGCCCAACCATTGCTATCCACTAATAATCGTATTCGTTCCAGCTCCACTGGATGTTTAGATTTAGCTTCGAGGAGACATCAAGCCCCTCCTAGGCTTAACCCCATTGCCATGGACCCCCCTCCCTATGCCCCCACTACCATCCACGCACTTCGTCAAGTTCATTTCAACCCCCTGGAAACTTCGACTCCTACCCCGTATAAGACTATTCTCCCTTCATCCCCAGTATCCCCCATTCCTGGCCCAATTCCCCATCCCACATGGAGTGCAATTTACCCTGATATGACCAATCTCGACCTCTCCCCGTAACCTATCACAATCTAGCCCTACTAACCCTTTACACCAGGGCGTGTTTTTTCTTCTCACGGAAAGGCACGCTTGTGTGTTAGATCACAATCTTTACACGGAATCATTTTTTTTCAACTATACTAAATTAATACAGCTGACATAACACTTCTTTGTACTTCTATGTACGTAAACATACAAGTACAACGGAGTCAGCAAAAGATTATTTAAATCCATAGATGATACTTATAACATTCAGGTGATGGAATCAAAATACACACTCGAACATTACACAATAAGAATCCAGTAATGGGAAGTTTTGAGAGATGATGAAGGTAATAGGATTAATAATAAATTAGGATAATTTTTATGGGATATAATAAGATAATATGATAAAATGAATAATGATATGAACCAGAAGGCGTACCAGACATGGATATCTGATTGTAAGATTAATTTACTTCACAATGTATTAGTGATCGGACAAGAAAGAATTAAGTATTAATCTAATACAGAGTAATCTAAATATTTTTCACTGTCCTTCCTTTTCAAACCGGATGACCAACTATTCCGTAACATTCCTTATGGCCGCGACCCACCTCTCGTGAGCTACCGTCATACGATGAGGAGTTAACCTGGCCACTTCTGAGGAACAACAAACAAAAACAAACGAATCAGTTAACAGAAAAAGAAATAAAACAACAGACTACATTCAAGTTCGGGAAAATAACCAACTCTCACCTGTGTCGCAATTCAGCAACGAGATATTGTGGCGAAAGAAATAAAATCCATTGAAACAATCGTTCGCGATCTGTTCCCACTTGCTATGGGGCACAGGACACACGAAATGAAACGGGTGTTCCTTCTCCGTAATGGGAAAGTCCCTAGGGTAGAGGCAGGTCGCAGGTTGGATAGTGTCCTCACCATACCAACGCGGGATAAAGAAAGAAGCACCTCTCTCTCCGGCATCTGGACGGAGAAAACAGTCTATGCAGCTCCCTAGCAGGTGGGGAAACAGCAAAAACGGACGTCGGAGCGGCAACTCGGTAGCAGGGTTAGGGAGAAGGTTAATGATGGACGTCAAAGGACCTCCAAGTCCACTGACAATGCCTCTCAAAAGACCCTCTGGCGTACTTGGAGTGACGAGAGAAGTGGTGTTGGTAGTTTCCCATGACAACAGGGAATATATGAAGAACGGTAGAATTGCGAAGGACTGAAAATAAAAATAAATAAAAAAAATATATATATATATATGTGATTATTTTATGAGTATAAGTATCTTAGTCAGGATTAAAAATTGAAACCTGTAAATAAACTCACCATTGTTGGACAAGTTGAAGTAGGGTAGAAATCGCTGGAGTTGTTACTGCTTGGAAAGTGGCGAAGAAGAGTGGATAAAATAGTTGGGAATGATGTGTCATTTTATATGATTTTTGAATCGGTTTTGCACACGATTAATTGTATTAGTAGGTGTAGATGTCTGGTTTTAGACGTCTGGGTAAAAATGTTATCAGTGTTATTTCTATAATTAATATGTCTAGACTAATGAAGTCGTCCCGACTTTGTATCATTTTTATGAAAATTGCAAGTACGTTATACAAAGTTGCAGTCTAAAAAAAAAAAAAAAAAAAAATTTCTTATCATTAACTAGGTTAAATAGTTGATAACCTATGGAGTCATGTCTTAGGACAGACATTGAAAAGAAGAAGGGGAATGTAAGTGCATGTTGTGAATGCATGTGCATAAGAACTCATAGGATATAATATGAGAAGGATGAATGTCATGCTCCAA
>JAQGAD010003359.1:0-10513 GCA_034696625.1 Isotomurus palustris
ATGATATCACAGATATCCATTGAGGCCACACATTATTATGTGGGAGACTCTCAAAGAACATGGAAATGTTACAACATCTCACATAGTCAAGTGTGTTGAACATTCACCTTTAAGCCGATTTGAATTTTTACGTAGGAAGGAAGGAAGTGTGCGAAGAATCTTAGGATTTCCAAAATGACCAACATTGTTGAGAGATTAATTTCAAGCTACTTGGGACCTATTTCGCTAGTTTCAAATCTCCAAAGATCCCCAAATCTTTTAGTTTATTTTTTGCTGTTTTGATTTGTGTATTTTAGTGCTTTAATTCATTAATTACAACTACACTTTTAATTAGCAGCTAATAAAATCCAATGTGATTGCTAGAATATCATACTACAACCTAATATGACTTGAAGGTCATGAGTAGTCATAATTTTCAGTGAATAAATCTTAATCATCTTCCTATCCGCACACCGTTTGCACACCACTGCCTCTCAAAGTGCATTCATTATTAATTGCCAATGCATCCCCCATTAATAAATCCAAAATGTCCTTCTCCTAAAATTCCTATCATTTATTACTCTACAACTTGTAAAACACACTCATCCACACGCAAACTTAAGGATATGTTAATTAATGGGTTAATTGACATAATGAATATTCCTAGAATATTTGAGTCAGTCACTATAAACACTGTATAGTGTATACAATGTTGTGCAATACAATTTCTGCAATCTTAACTACTCATCTTTCCTATATGATCGCTGTCACAATTAAAATTGCTCACAATAAGCGTATACAAAATAATTATAATTATTATGCTTCTCTCTCTCTCAGTCTGTAATTAAGAGGACAATCTATTTGCACTTTTATCCAAATTCTTCACCCACAAAAGAAGAGTCCTTCAAATCCTCCGCATCATTCACATCGCTAATAACTCATTTATTATTATTTATTACTTTGCAGTTAGTCATGTGGCATTATGCAACACTCAATATTATTCAAATTGCATCTCTCAGCTTAGTGGAACTCTAACGGGGCTTTAGAAGTAAATTTCACACGCAATAGTAAATGGCAAATTCAAATACAATTAATTGTGCATTTGGCGATTTCTCTTTCTCCATTATTTCCACTTTACTCCCACACACACACACATGAAGCTTAAGCCTTTAAACCTCACCTCTTCAGATTCACAAGAATATTAAATTTTTTTTATTTACGAAGATCGAATGATATAATCTGAAATACAAGGGAAGCTTACACACATAGCTTTCTCACATAGCTGATTTAATACCTGCACACAGTCAATATTCACGGGAATTTGCAAAAAATCTCAACAAATACACACGTGGAATTTTAAAATCTCCAAACAAACAACTAGTCACCCAATATTAAGTACAATGGCTATTCAAACAAATACCTCTATTACGCAAGCAATATTTGTTTTGAAGTATTATGAGTTACGACTTATGATGAAGTTTCATTCAAAACCCAAATTCCTCGTATTCACATCGGCCTACATTAAATTTTAAATATAAAAAAATTGGCAATCCAACCGAATATAAAGAAACTATAATCCTTTAGATGGTCTTCTTCCTCCTTCCTTCCACTTGTCAAAACAATGGAGCCTTTCTTAGCTGACTCTCCTCTAATCTGCAATCGTGACAGGAAACGAAGATTTTAAACTTAAAATGTGTCGTAGATCCATCATAATTTAACTATGAGATTAATGCCGAAACCGTCATTCATTTTAAGCGTAAGTATATTATCTATTCACCTAAACTTTAATGGGAAGTATTACAATGTCCACGTCACATTATCCCCGTGACTGCATTAAATAAAGTTACGTAATGAAAGTGTAATCATCCGTAATAATATACCACAAAAGTCGTATTGAGTTTATTCTTTATTCTTAAGTGAATCGTTCTACTGATCCTTGCCAAAATCTGTTAAACACTGTGTGGCTGTGTGTGTTTAAAGTTAATGTATGCCTAATTCCATATGAACTTAATATGCATAAAGCTCACTAGACTTAAACAATAGGCCCATTTAGTGGTTACTTAACTACCCTTGCCTTGCTTCTTCTTCTACACTTTAATATATCTTTTTATATTCTAGCTAACTGCTTTTAAATAAAACGCCGCAATTCACTTTATCTCTTTTGTAAATTTCTTTACGACTCATTCACCAATTTATGTTTAGAATCAGTCACAACATCTAAGTCTCTAAGAATTGCCAATTACGACTACCCACTGCATCTTCATTTATTTTAGATTTCAGTATACCTTGTTATCTAATGCAAAGTTCAGCACAAAAAAACAATGTGTCCCGATGATCCTTTCCTCTCAAGTTACTCAACCTTTCGGCACAAATCACAAACGTCTATGTCATCAATAAATCTTTAATTGATTAAAGAGTTTCTACTATCGTTTATGTTAATTCCCTCATTCAATTACCTGTCGTTGTTGGTTGTTGTTCATCTGAGCTAAAAATTGTAGACACATTCAAAATTAAAGATTCACTACTCACGTCCCTTTTACCCCAAAACTATTTACATGAAAGATACAAATTTGCATGTAGTTATCCACTTAAAGGCAATAAAACAATGCAGCTACACATGCAACTCTTAACTTGATTAACCTGAAGTTTTTTAAATGTGTCCACACGCTATAATAAAAAGTTGTAATCGCTCGTTGTGTGTATACGCTATTTGCTATTTCTACCTCATTTCTGTGTTGACATTGTTTATTGAATTTTTAAGAAATCAATATTACACAGAAATTCCTCAAGTCTCGAAATGTCACGTTAAACACTTAAATTACTCACAATTTGACATTTGCGTCTTTTTGACTCTCCTTAATCGTGTGGATGTTTCCTTAAAACTCCTTTTTCGTTTCATTTCCTACTTTTACTCATTCGCCATATTTTATTCTTTCATATTTTGTTATTTTCAAAACTCCAAACCAGCAAAATAAATGAATATGTAATTAATACAGTCATAGGAATTGTTTTGAAATTAAATCCAATTGATTTATAATTAAATCTATTAATCATTATCATCTCATGTTATTCCAAGCAGCCTCAGTAACTGTCGCCGTGTCAAAACACGTTAGCCTCAATAACTCAAATAGTTTGCACTTAAAATATTTAATTAACTATAAAACAAGAAAACACTGACAATCGATATTTATTGCTTCACAATATTTTAATGGTTTTATGCATTTATAATCACCACCTTTGTTTTTTCACTAATTATGTTTCGTTGCACAAAAATACCCAAATAAGTTCTCCCAGCAAACTGAAGTAACCTATTTGCACTTGACTGTGTTATCTTCAGTTGTTACTCAAGAATTACAAGTTAGACAGCCTTTCATAAATAGAATTAAAAAATTACATGCATCTCTCAATAACAACATAATTAACATGGTCAAAAGACGAACACCACCAAAGCTCCAATTACTTTGTCACGTTGCAGTAAATAAACAAGTGTGTGTGACATTGACAGACATTAAGCAACGGCGTGCAGGTTGGATGGAACGCATTAAGAATGAGATGCACAAGACAAGACGCAAGACAACTAATCACTTTGATTGAAGATTCCTCACCAAAGTGCAACTCAAATCTCAAGGCAGAAATGCAGAGAAACAGATTTAAGACTACAAGCATTAAAGTTGTATCGTCTCACATTTTATCAGCAGGAGCCAATTAACTCTGTCAAGATCAACGTGGTCGGCATTCCTTAATTGGTTTTTTTAATTGTCCCACTAATCGTTACGTCTCTGTGGTTAGTAGTTTGTAAGTTAATTTATAATAAGAAACAATGGAAGGAGACGATTCATCTGTTTTAATGTAATTTAAACTACCTCGCGATTAAAAACTGTTCTTTGTGACCTTCGCTATAAAGAAAACAATGTGGTATATGCTTGTTCACATTAATGCTGTTATACAAGATCTCCTTATACTCATCTCTGTGTCTGCAGGCAATCATCCTTGTTGTTTAATTTCAAACTCGATTTCTGTATCAACTTATTCTTCTTCAAAATTTTGATTGTGAATTGTACGTCCCGAAACATAAAACGCAGGCAGATTCATTCAAAGGAAATTTCAAGTTTTGTTTTATGTGCATCGCATATCATTTGTGTCACCTGTAGAACTCCACGATATATTTATATGCTACACAGCTAAGTCTATTGATAACAAAACATTTAAGATTAAACTGAATGAGAGTGATGAAGATACACAGGCGAGTAGGTAATAATAAAGGAGATGAACTTGGAAGTAGGAACACATTAAGATTGGAGATAAGAGTGAGAATGTCTTCCTCCAATTATTTGCAAGTGAATGAATGGGGTTAGTTCAATATAGATTCCTCAGTTAAGTTTCCTATCACCGGATAACATTAAAAGTATCGCAAGGCTGTCAAACTGAAGAAAGAAAATTATTAAACTTCTCAAGATTATCATAAGATTAAGATGTAGGCAAAGGCAACCTTTTTCTTCCTCTCAACGTTGAGCATTATAAACCATTTCCTCTGTCAGTATGCCCCCCACTTACTCTGAAATTAAACCTAATAGACATTCCTCATTTTTAATCACACGGACAACGCACGCACACACACATGTTATTTATTACTTGAACTATAACACACACGTAATTACACGTACACATTCATTCCTACACGTCGTCCACACAATAAATTCAAAGTCGCTTTTGATTCTTTGGTATAAAATTATGGAGGACTGAAGAAGTAATTTAATAGCTGAGAATGCTGAAGATTGAGGAGTGTGACAGTCTGGTCGTAAAATTTGTAGTTGTGACGACCTTACACTATAAATGGTTAATAAATGCCACTAGTCCACCGATTGACCCTGTGGACTCGAGACTCAGGAGACTCTGACTGTGTGTGCATCCTCCTTACCTGTTGATGCTTCACATAATTTCATAATTAATGTGTTTTGTCGTATATGTTAACTTACGAGCGCATCTCCTCAACTCTCAGAGCGTATATGTTAGTTAATGTAGTTCGTACTTATTTCGTAGTCTGTGCTTATTCATCCGCTTGACCTTAGAGGCAACAGAGTGCAAGTCACACAAAGAAGAGTCACTCTCCTTTTTTTCTGAAGGTCGTGACTAACTGTCTCAAACTGATTAGGAATGAATTACCTCACAAAAATTCCCCATATTAAATTCCCATCGTATTCACGTTAACTGAAGATGCGTTCGTCTTTACTTGCGCATCAAATCGATCTTAGTGTAATAATCTTCATCTTCATCCATTATCCATCCATCCCTCCACCCCTTGCAGGTTTTTTTTTATTTTTTAGCTGTGTTGAGAGAGACGAGCAAATACTTAAATATTGTAAACTCTATTCTAGAATGAAATCCAAATCTAAACTTTTCCATCAGCAGGTCGAGGTCGTTAAATTAGGAGGAGTTGTGGATTGTGGACTGCGTATGCTAAAATAGTAATTAGGCATTTCAATTTCAAGCTGGCCCAACTTCTATTCCCATTACAACAGTTTAAGAAATGAGAAGTTTAAGTGCGATTCATATTTTTTCTACTGATAGAAATTTATTTGTAAGCCAGCTTACTTAATTATTAGTCTCTGTAATCTATTTACGACTTGGGATTAACTAATTTTTTATGTCAAATTTATTCATAACTTTTATTTCTTTCTGATACCATCAATATTCATATCATCATCCATTCAAACCAATTAAACTTGGAGCTCTGCATCGTCTAATTTGTCAAAAGATCTTAAAGTAATAATTACGCAATAATTAAGAATCAAAAGCAACCTCCAATCTGCTTGCATCTCTTATCCATTCAATATGACAAATGATGAAACATCTCAACTCAAAACTTCCATAGAAGGAAACTGGTAAAATGCTCCCTACCTGACATTCCATTATGAATTTTAGAATGAATTATTAATTGCCGTCTCATCTTCCAATCAAAATTATGTCATTCCCTGATGTCTCGGTGATAACTTACATAAAAATTGCACATAATTATTTTTCTTCCCTTATCTGTGATGGACCCAAACGGAAATGGGAATACGGATAACTCACCTGTGTTGACTTATTTAAATTATTAATTTGAATTTAAATGTGTGCCTATCTTTTGGCTTGGAACACATGAGCGTTTAAAAAACGACGTCTCATCTTTCAAAACTCATTGCCATAATTGTTTATTGGAGTGACACATTGTGCACACGCATTTTCTTTGGATCTCATCTCAATTAAGTCTTATCTGAAGGAAAAAACTAATCCTTTATGTATATCTAAACTTACTTTCCCAGGGTGATTGTTTAAGTATCAGTCTCACATATCATTGAGGTCACAGAGTCAGAGAGTAGCAGTGTTAATCGACACTACAAAAACTAATCATTAACAACTACCTGAGATTCGAAATGATTAGTTTTAATCTACCTGCAGTGTGTTGCGCAAGGGACTCCATAATGACGTGGGATTTATGTCCGAAAGCTAATTATTTTTTGTGTTTGTATGCAAATGTGTTTCTAAACGGTTGTCAAAGTATAAAGTGTCTTGTAAACGAAGAATATTAGGAGATTCTATTACCCCCATTTTACACGTTATCCGTTTGAAGTGTTGGAGTCCTTTCTAAAAAGTCCACATTATCTCCCGTGTCATCTCACCTCACTTTCAGCTCAGAAAGATGTTAACTTGTAACTTGTAACTCACTAAATATTAATTACTATACACTCACCTGTTGTTTTCTATGTATTTTGTGTGTGTGTGTGTGTGTGTAGTACAAGTAAGAACACACGACAGACCTTACACACTTCCAGTTAACATTTGTTTTTTAAGTAACAGTGAACGGAGATTTGTTTTTTGTCAATAGGGTTTTTAAAATATGCGATTTTAATTGCATTTTGCAACTTGCGTTTTGCCAAGAAACACAAGATTTTACATTTCCGCACCCTTCAGATGCATTTTTTATAAAGATAATTTTGTATTTATTATCTTTGCTATTAAATACATTATGATTATTATCTAATATATCCACGTATCATATTGTTCTTTGGGAATTGAGTAATCATTATTCATCCCGAGTGAGGCTCTAATAGATAATAACACAATTCGCACATCTCTCTTCTCTTTCTTCCCTATTGAATTCACGAAAGACGAATAATCTCTTCGTTGAACTATGAACACATGATCACACTTTCGTAAAACTAATAAGAATCTCTCAGCGTCTAGAAATTTGAAAAACTCCAACTAGGAAACAGTCTAAAAGGTTCATTAGACAAATTGGTGTAATTAACGCCTGTGTCCTTTTACGCTAAGATCAATTAATTAATTGTCTGCTGCTGTTATAAATACTTTCTCTGTCCCCACACACATCGATGCATTTTATTGATGTCGGATCTCCAACAATTAAAAACCAATTTGGTACAAATATAGATCACCCATCACATCACAGAACTCATCATCATCTCTTCCTACAAAAGCTTAATCAATCTTTGAGCTAATTGCAGGCTAATAGGGAGCCACACGCGATTACCTTCGGGAAGCAGACAACTCATAGCCACCCACAAGCACACAAGGTAGTCAGAGAAGTCAAATGAAACAATTAAAATGTCTCTCTCTCTCTCTCTCATCTAGATCTCCTCATATAATAAACATTAAATAAACTACCATGCTGCTTATACGCTCTGTGCTTGTGCTTATCATATCATTAAGAATGCTCACTCATTCATCCGTCTACATCCGCTTGGTCATTAAACAACAACATGCATAAGTTGCGTCCTTATCAATCCTGCGAGAGATTATCACTTTTATTATTACGACGACGACTCCTTGTGGAAGTAGTGGCCCTTCTTCTTCTCCTGTTCATCATCATCATCACATCGACAATCGACACACATTCACTTTCATCCACATTATCTCTCGCATTCGTCGTCGTATCATTTCTCACATGAAACTTCTTCTTCTTCTTGGCTTCTGCTCACTCCGTAATAATCTCGCAACAATATGAATATACCTTAAGCAGGCTGCTATACGAAAGGGATCTTCTTCAGCTTCCCTTTCATAACATATTTCCTTAGAGGGAGGTCATTTCGCCAAGAGATTCTTCTTCTTCTTCACGAGTCCCACTTATCACTTGTTCCTTCAGTCGTGGCTTGAACGTTCCTCAGTCCTCCAGCGTCGTGACTTGGACCTTCCTTCACCATTTACAATGAGACTCCACTCTTCACCATCATCTCTTTAGCTAGTTGCACAATTTACATTTAAAGTTTAATATTTTATCATTTCGCTAAAGAAGATCATCACCAACATTTTCGACGATTGAGACATCCCATTAAATCGTTCGTGTGTTTGATTCTCAGAGGAGAAGAGAAGAGGAAATTTAGTTTTAGGAGATTTGGGTGCTTGTTTGGTGGAGAAACTTTACTCTGATTCGTCTTGGGAATTTTAGGAGACGAATTTGGAGTAGTTTTCTTTTTTCTAAGTGACTTCAATAAAGAGACTCTAAGGAACTTGGAAAGGTAAGAACGTTTTCTAATATTTTTGTTGTATGTTAAGAATTCATTAATTTTTATCTTGAGAGGGAAGATGAATGAATTTGGAGGTGTTAAAAGAATTAATCAAAGTGCAAATTAATCGGAGCAGAAAGATAAATTTGCGTATTAAAAATTAAAGTGGTAGTGTGCTCGTCAGCACAGAGAACATTACGGTGTGTAACTTTGTGGCAGAAATAATAACGCTTTCTGAATTTGACGTATTCATTCTTTAGGCTGGTGACTTACCATTGTTTGTAGCTTTATTTAAAATGAATTTTTTAAAGTCACGAGAATGAAAGAAGAAGATGCAGTTTGTCACCGGAATAAAAAAGTTAAAAAGTGCACGAGTTGTCATCAATATGTTGTCTCTTGTCTCCCACAGGACAAATCTGAATTTCGTGAGTGGATTTCGATTTCAAAGAGAAATTCGTAAGCACTTCCTCACAAGAAAATTCATTCTTGGGTGACGCACACATGCAGAAAACGTCATCTTTCATTCATCTTATTCAATATGACAAATCTAAAGACTAAATGTCAACTCAGATGCATCCTAAACTTTGTTGGGAGAGAATATGTTTGACAATATGACATTAAAACTCTTTTTTGTGTTGGAAAACACTTGTAAACTTGTCAATGTGGAGATAAAAAGGCTTGAAGCTTAAGCATTTCGAAGATTTTCTCAATCACTTAACTTGTGATAAGAAAACATCATTTCAATTTTGTTTACTACTTGAGTGAGATAGTTTAGCTTTCAGATCTTGAGATTCATTCAGAGATACATATTTAACATTCACAAGTATTTGTTGGCCTTAACCGTTTCTTTCTATTAAACTCAGCGATCGATTACCATTATGTTTTTACTTAAAGATTTATTTGTATACAATCTTGTGAATCCAACAATCACTTTTATTTAGTCAAATGTGCACCTCACTTTCTCCACAGAAATCTGCTAGAGTTTATTATTATAATCTTAAGTTCAAATCTCAATCAACTTGAAGTACTGTTTGATATTTATAGTCTAGTCTGGTCAATAATGGAAAGCACGCTAAGCAGACTTTAAGCTCTTCTTCTTCCTTCTCCATTGTTGTCACTCTTTTATTTCTTTCTCAGCTAATTGCACGAGCAGACCTGATTTAATCTCCTTTAAAAAAGACAGCATTGTCCATTGAAAAGCTCTAAAAATTAAATGTACCGCACACACTCACACACGACTCAAAGGTAAATGCATTTTATGTGTTCCTCTCACAGATAAGAATTAGAAACGCATAAAATCAATAATCTCCTTTGCCTCCCTGTCTACCTTATTGTGAATCTAGCTTACAATTGTGTCGATGGCACGAAAAAAAGGGCCAATGATTTTGACATTCTCGAAAAGTTTGTAACCAAGTTACTCTGCATTATAGTAAATAACTATTGAAAGCTTATCATGTAGAGAATGTTACAGAGAACTAAACATTTTGTTGTTTTCTGAACTAAAACGGGTTTATTTGCAAACAGTAGAACAAAATGATTTTAAATAGCTACAATAATAGCAACAAGCACTACACTCTAAGCTGTGAGTAGAACTCTCGATACTGTGGAAGCATATAAGGAAGCATTGTTAGCAGATCTCTCAGTTTCTCAGGATTCATTGGCAGGGTTCCATTGTAAGCACGGTTTAGCTGAAACTGGTTAAATGCGAGACTATTCCAGGGAATCCTTGCGTTGATTCGCCCCCTTTGGTTAGGAGCATGGACGTTGTGAAAGTTCCAAACACTTGGAGCAAAACTACTTCTACTCAGAATTAGGCTTGGAGAATTCGCAGCAATAAGAACCCAGGCTACTTCAGTTACTCGAAGGTCTGCTGGTCTTGGAATAATCCTTCTTTCAATTGATGCAAAATCAAAGAAATGGTCCCGGGCCATTTCTTGAATTATGAAAGGAGTCGTGTGAACTGAAGTTCTGATTATCTCAATTAGCTCGTTGGGCACAAACGCTTTGCACACTTCCTTCCGCTTTTCGATTAG